>JALJEE010000638.1:0-40553 GCA_023231475.1 Seison nebaliae
TTCCTTAATGAAATGGTATGATAATATAAAGAAGGACGTCAGCAATCATATAAGTAACTGCTTTAGTTCTGCAGAGGAATTACGGGATTCAGAAATGGCCGCAACGGAAAGATCTTATAGATCTTACCTTAAGGCTGTTTCCGATATTTGTAAAAATCTGGAAAAACAGCTGGATTGTTATTTGGAAAATAAATTCCTAATCGCCGCAGCATATGTTAATCCTTTGTTCGGACCACGGGAATTGAAAAAAATGAACTAGAATTTGGTCGGAGATAATTTGGCGTCAATATTGAGTAACGTTTGCGAATCTTTCAAAATTGAAACAATAGTTTATCCCGATGACGATGACGAAGAATTGGAATATACCGAGACGGGCCAAATAAAATTCAACGCAATACAAGGAAAGGTTGAAGAGAATCAGGATTTATCGGATGATATGGCTAGGTATTCCATCGATTGTAGACATTTGAAGCATGAAGATTTCGAAGAATATTGGTTAAGAAACCAAAAAACTTTGCCCATTCTTTATAAAATTGCTAAGGAAATTAATTGCATCTCCACAAATTCTTTAAAATCGGAACAAATGTTCTCATCGGCGGGGAATATTTATACCCAGAAAAGAAATTGTCTCACCGATGAGAACTTATCCAATTTAACATTTCTTCACGCTAACAAGTCGTTAGCGTTGAAATTTTTTTACTCCTAAAATTGTCTTCATTATTATCTTCATTCATCTTATATATAAATATTTTTTCTTAACTGTCTAAATTCTCACTGTATACATGTCATTTCATTCATTTTTCATTTTTTCTGAGAAATTTTGTAAAATTTTTATAGAAAGCGTTCGGGAACGAAATGAGAACATTCGTTCGAGCGGTATTGAGAAGAACAATGTATTTCGTTCTCGTCCAACTGATTTTCAAAAACCAGACATCACAATTATATTCGAGAACAGTCCATTATATTCGAGAACAGTGCTGTTCAACAGCACTACAAACAAGTTGTCCATTTCTGTTGGGATAGCCATAACTATGTTTAGACCTCTTACAAAAGCTTCCTGATGATCCTACTAATGAACACCAGTTTCACAAGTTCGACTGTATAAAAGAAATAGAAGTAACTAATTCTCCCCATTTCAATTTAATTATTTCAATAAAATTATTTTGAGATGGTTTTTATTAATATTTTTCTTTTCATAAAAATTATTATATGTGTTCAATCATATGAACATAATTTCACTAATTTTAAACCGATCGGTAAACTTTTCGAAAGTAGTATTAGAACCAATAGTTCTCCTTAACAATTCTTTTTATGAAAACAACTAATTTCTATAGGAACTCCTCTAACTTATTATCCCAAATTTACAAACGGAAAAGATCTTGCATTGATTGTGGGTGGAATTCTTCTCGTCATTTTTGGCGCATATGCAATTTCCCAGATACTATCTACACGTTCTTTAAGTTCTTAAATTTTCTTCTTCTCACTAATTTACTTATTTCAAACAAGAACGTATGCGTGAATCGGAAGTTGTCAGAATGAAAAAAACTCATAATTTTCTAAAAATGGCCGGACAGAATGTATATGACGAAGAAAGTACTTACAGTGATAATTCCATAGGAAAGTCATATCGAACCTTTAACACAAAAGAAAAATCTCTAAGAGATTTAAAACCAGTGAAATCTTATCATACACCCAATATTCCCCATCGGACAGAAAGAGATCGAAGAGAAACAAGATCATATCGAACAAATAATTCCCGTCACAAATCTCAAAGAGACGTAAAACCATCAAACTCAAAACGGACAACTAGTACTAAACATAGATCGCAAACACGAGAAGAACCTATAAAATCACATCGAACAACTAGTTCAAAATATAAATTGCGAAATGAACAAGAACAAACACGATCAAATCGAATGGATAATAGTAGATATAGGTCGGAAAGGAATTTCAGTCGAACAAAATCTCGAGTTGAATTTGAAGATAATTTTAGTATTTAAAAAAGCAGAAAATTTATATAAATTATGAATAATTAAAAATAGAATATAGTATGGAAAAAATAAATGGAAATGAAATAGATTTTCATTCGACTTCTTTTTACAAACAACTCCCACTTCAAATCACCACGGTCTCCACACACTCTCTTTCATTTTCATCATTTGCTCAATCGTTTCATTTGAAGGAAGCATGTCAGCTTTTAGACCTAACGATCTTAAAATTAGTTGTGCTTTCTCTTCCAAATTCATTCCATTCATTTGAATACCGTTCTCCGTTTCTACGCAATTTCTTTTCGATGGTGTAACAAAAGCTGTGACTTTATCATCAGAAAATTCATTCGAACAATTTCGTTTCCTTTTAAATGTGTTAGTCGAATTTGTTGATGATTGGGAGATATTCTGACCATCAGGTGATGAACAATATCCGGATGATGGTGGACCAACAGATGTATTTGATAAATCTTCTTTCTTTACCGTTTCCATCATTGGAGACGATAAATCAGGTTTTGACGTATCTTCTGTAGAAATTGCACAAACTTTTGATTGTAGTTGAGCATTGATTAGAATGTCTTTCAATTTCTCTTGTAATTCATATTGTGGTATTTCCATTTGACTGTTATTCGTTTCAAACGATTTTAATAATAAACTTGTTGTCGATGAGATAAGGGAAGCTTTTTGTCTCGCTTCTTCATTGATCATTTGACTCTTCTTTAAATATTCGACGGTCATTTCTAAAATTTCCGCTTTCTCCAACTTCTGATATCTCGCACGTTCATCTGATACTGCCATTAATTCTTTCAACTCATCTAAACATCGATTGATACGATCTCGTCTCTTCTTTTCTACACATGTCTTTGCAATCTTAATTAACGATAGAATAGAAAAAAGATGAAAAAAGGAGAATAAACTTTTCTTGAAATTATTGCTGAATGATTTCGGTTCGCAAACATATCTCTTGTCATCTCAATTTTCAATGGAATCGACTTGTTCGTTTTCTTCCCAAACATCTCTTGAGCTCTCAACAAATTCTCGTTACTTCTCATCGTCTGTAAACGAGAATTTGTCAAATTCAACATCTTATTCCTGATATCAGAAAGGAGATTTGCTGGGTCGATATCAGTGACTTGTGGTACTGAAGGAAATGTGTTATTCGAAATCATCTGATGGAAATAAAGTGGGAAATTTTGATTTGAGTGTGAAATACAGAAATTATTTGATTGGTTGATATGAATCGAATTTCCGACATATTAATTGCGTGTCGTATAAAAACGGAAATTATAAGGCGAAAAAATTTTTTCTGAAAAATCGAAAATTGTACGGAAAATTCTTCGTTAAGAAGGAGAGGACTAATGTTCTTCAAAATGGAATGGTGGGGGATGTTCTTATTGAGGTAATGGAAAGAATTTCCAGAGTGGAATAATAATAATGATTGGAACGGGAGAGAATGGAAGAAATACTAATGAAAAAGGAACATTGAACCAATTAAACTTTGAAGATGGAAGAAACATACGACGACATTTAACGCGCGAGACTTAACTAGAGAAGAAGACGAAAAACAACTACTTGAAAGATGAGAGGAGATCTACAAATTTACGATCATAAACATAATAGTTTTTTCCGTCGTTCAATTCGTCGTCTTTAGCTCACTTCATAAATGTCTAAAATAGTTGTCGTTCCTTTTTGGTAGGAAGTGAGTGGAGGGGAAGAGAATATACATATATTTTTATGAAGAGTAAACTGGAGAGTAAATGACAACATTATCGTGATAAAATTCGGATAACGCCACTAGAGATGGTGCTTTATTTGGGAAAACATTCAAATTTCATGTTCGATTTCTCAAACGGAAGATATGTTCGACGTGAACTTTCTTAAGAAGAAAATCGTTCGTATCTTTTGTGCGAAGTGTTAAATATAATGTATTCTTTCTAATGAACTAGCGACCTGCAATATGTATTGTTCTTACCTCCCGTATAACACGGCGAGAATCAGATGTAGAAACTCTTCACTCAGATTTCTTTTGTAAACGATACGATGAATAATAAGGATGATGTCGAATGTAGATAATAAGAAATTAGGAAGGTTCGGGCGAAAATTATATTTTACCGCTTTTCTTCTTTATCTGAAGAAAAATGGGAAGAATCTACCAACTAATTATCGAGAAAGCGCGCGAAGTTTCGGTGTCTATATCTTATCGAATAAAGATATAAGAGGAAGGGGAATTATTGCTTATTGTTTCAGACGATAATGATCGTCGGTCCATCGAGAAATATTTATTTCTGTAAACGTGAGGATGAATCGATAGGTTAGATTTATTCACTCCATTTCTTCTTTCCGAGAATATAATTATTATTATTATTTATTGAAACACAATCCCAATTTGGGTATAGTAGATGAAAATCGTGGGAAAATAACGCCTGAACGAGCGGAAGAGAACATCCTATTCTAATATTCTCCCATCTTCCCATCCTTCTCCCAATGAACGGCCATTGGGAAGAAGAGAGAGGAAGAATAGTAGAAAACGTGTCCAATAAAATTATCTAACAATAAAAGAATAATTCCGGTTTGCCATATTACTACCGCACCGCGCAGTGTCATCTTCTTATTATTGAAGTTGAAGATTAAGTTCGAGAAAAATTTTCCCATGCCAATTTGTTATTGATTAAATGGGAATAAAAAATGAATAGATTACTCAAAAATTCTTCATGATCTTCAAATCAACAAGATTAATTCATTGAAATGTCTTTCAATTTCTTTTTAAAAAATTCGATAATTTAAAAATTCCAATTCTAAATACAGAATGGAAACAATTGATGATAACAAATATCGATTGAATACTCATCAAATTTGTTATCAAAATTTAAATTCTTTTTCATTATCTAAATATAAACTAAACTTTAGCGGAACGACGATTTTTTTTTTGAAATCTTCTTTCATAAAAGAAAGTGATAATACTGACATGAGAATAATATGAGAATTTCAGTGAATTTATTCTATTCGATTGATGAGACGAACAGACATGATAGTGATGAAATTGTCTGGAATAGATGAAATATAGTTCGGCATTGATCATAACCGATAGTGATGATAACACATTTTGCAGGTTGAAGAATGCGTTAACAGTGCGGGTGAGGCATGAGTGACTTGTCAGGCAAAATGAGAATGGAATTGATATTGTCGATTATTGAGAATGGAAGAATTGGAAGTGTAAGATACAAATGAACGTCAACAAACAAATTGTATGTTAACGAATGATCGATTAAGTAAACATGACATGTCAGCGAGTGTGGAAAAAGGCGATATGAACCATCTTCCTGCATTGGCAACTTTCTACTCGTTTCGAGGACTGTTCACTAGAATTAAAGTAATTGAATTGTTCCATCAGAAACGAATTCTTTCCACTAATTCAATTGGGATTCTAATTCAGATATGTCTCTTCCTCTCGATGTTTGTCTTAGGCTAATGTCATTAGCTACAAGTTGGGGAGATGTGTTAGTTTAACATTCGAGAAGACCATCCCATTCGAGACATTGCGTCGCCACATAATTAATTTATGATATTGGAACAAATCAAATATTAAGATAAAAGATAAACATTATCATAAATTGATCGAGTTATTTCGTCGATCGAGACACTTTGGTGGAATGAGAAACCGGAAGAATAAAAAATAAAAAATACTCCCATTCTCAAATGACATTCGCTACTTCGACGAGTTGGAAGACGAATCTCCGAATTGACACTGTCAAATAACGATAGGTGAAACGGAGAAGATGTTGGAAACTGAGAACGGAATGATCTCATGTAATTGGAGTCTTCTGTTGACAGCACGATTGTGAGGTATTGTTGATGGGCGTAAAGGAATTTTGACGAAAATCATGTGATTAAACGACGTCACTCTACACGCATGTTAATGATGAAAAGCGAAAAGGTGTATGAACTGAAGAAAAGACGATGAACATCTCAATCGTCGGCTCTTCTTCCATTTCCTATTTTTTTCAGGGGAATGAACGAAAAGAACAAGTTCGACTAAACAGGAACCTCATCGACTTGTTTGATTCTCTTAAATATAAAAGTCACAAAATTGAACTGTAAACTAAACAAAGGTAAACAGTATGTCACGGAGAGTTGTATGAAACATATAAACAACAATGATCGTATGTTAAACGATTTCCAATAAACGGATTCTCAATCCAATTGAATTGTGAGTTCAATGTCCACCAGAATCTTCTTTGAGTTTAGACACAGTATGTCATGGAAAGAAAACAAAACAACTGTTGTGTTTCAATCAGTAAATGAAGAAATCGACTAATCATAATCGATATCTCTCCCAACTCTCAATATGTAAGTACTTAATGAATTATGGTGAGAAGGAACGTTCGTCATTATGGTAGTTGAAGTCTATTACTAATTAACTGTGACACTATTATGATAAGGGTTCTCCTTCTTGGTGGTTCCTACACACGATAATTTTCTACTTCATTAAAATTACTTTAATAAAATTGACAGAATAAAATGCATTTAATTTCTCACTTCTTACCACATTAAGCGGAAAATTTTATGTGTTTATCATTGGTTGATGGGACATCATATTTTCATGACAACTGTTCTAAATCAATAAAACGATAGTAAATTTTTTAAATACAAATTATATTACAATAATACTTCAAATATAATCATGTACGAATTACCCCATTGCCCACTGACGAATTGTCCCAAGTCATAAAAATTATAAATTTTGTTAAAATCGAAAAGAACATCATCTTCACATTCTTGTTAATGAGACGAAGAATGAGAATGTAACATAATAACGACTGAGGGAAGAAAAGGAGAAATTCACCTTAAATTTTCACCTTCCGATGAAATGATGTTGTTTAATGAAGAGCGTTCATAAATGAACAAATGAAATTATTGAACCATTAATCCATTAAATGAATTGCAATCACTCACTTTTAACAAAGTTACACAAAAGAAGATAAATCGTATGTGGTTGTACGAACTTAAATGAAAATAATTTACTTCGAACGAATTAATCGAGAGAAGAAGAAATTATAGAAATCTTATTAGGTAGAGACATACTTCTTTCAACTTCAATTTACGAGATATGCATGTGGCAGATTTTTTCCTAAATATTTTCGTAACATTCCAACCGATAACCATCAGATGGTGATGTGTTCTTCTCCTGTTGACCTGTAAAGAAATCCTAACAACTTCTAATTTTATCTTCGAATCCAATCATCGTCAAATGGCGACAGTCAGTCCACATCTGATCCCCGAACACATACACACAATACTAAGATTCGATATCAATCACATCAATCACCATCAAAATATTTGACAATAATGCATATCTGATAAGTCTCTCTAAATCGAATGTCATTGGTTCGTGTTCGTCGCTCGTCCTACCTGATCAACTCACATGACAACAATTCGACTAGAAGATAAACATATCGTTGTGAATTCTCTTCAAGAACCGTCCAACTTTACACGTAATTGTCAAATTTTCTATTGTGATTCTCATATCGTCTGCCTATTTAAACTCTGAAATCTTTCCATCCTCCTATCATTCATTTCGACGATACTTCTACGATCTCTAATTTTTTTTGGTAGCTGTTTCTTAAACTTCTTTTCTGACAAGAAGAGAAACATCATGTTTCAAGCAAACTAGATAGCAGAGGAGATTAAGCACAACGGAAAGAAAATGTGAAGTCGACGGCGGGAAAATTACTCAAGTTTCACTCATGAAAACATTTGTGTTTGGTAGAATATGTGATCGGATACGTGTACGAAGATTCCATTTCATTAGAACAAATGAAGATGAAGCAACTTAACTCTCTCAAAGGCGACCACTTGACATGTTTGTGTAGTGAACGTACTAATCGATCAAATCTGCCAACCATCACTTTCTTCTTCCTAAGATCAGCAAACCGACCACTAATCCTGTTTTAGGTTGCATAATCGAAAACGATGCCATATTAGTATGGTTGGAAATCACGTGTGAAAGAATGAAAAATTATGTTCCTTTTCAAATTCTAATGAACGGCATGATATATGGAGAAGGATTTAGTTTATGATGAAAGACACGATGGAATCTATTAGACATGAACGTAGCAGAAAGGTTTAGTGTTGCATAATTGTTAATTGGTCGAAACTGCAGTATAAGTAATTAAGGCGGATGTAAACGAGATGAAAGAGAGAGGTAAGTCAATATGATGCTAATAGAATAAATCGTTTGAATGTTCATCTCAATTCGTCTTTTAGAAAAAACAAATTATTATTCCATAAACATTTTGACGAGACACCACATCTTCTACGACGACTTGATATTCGATAGTGACTTGTGACGGAAATTTAGTTGCAAATTCGATACAAGAAGAAAGATGAACCTCTCCACATATACACACACCGAATGAGAGAATATAATGACATTAGTGTCATTAAGAGGAAAAGATAGTCAGTAAGTCGTTCAACAGAAGATTTTTTAACAATAATACTTATTATTTATGTTCACTCGTCTGTTAGATAAGACGGACGACGTACAAATGTTTTAATTCACGCTGAATTGAACTAATTTTATTTTTATAATGTGGAATTTCTGTCGGAATTGTAATGCTTTCAAATCTGTTTTAACTTATCATTTTGAGTACCGTAAAATTCGCCATTTTGTCGGCAACAATTACAATTATCTTTTTATTTCTCTAACAACAATTCTTCATCGTCGTATATTTCCACTTTCCAGTTTTACTCTCATTTTGGACATTCCCACCTTTGGACATTATTGGAATGATTTTAACGTTTCAAATATTTCTTCATCAAATTCTTTATTGTCTATATGATATGAGAATATTATGAATTTGTAAAATTTTCATTATTTATATAAAATATTATATTATTATTTTCAGAAGAAAAATATGAAATTGATTTTCTGAAAGAAAACAATATTTTCTTCATCATTTATATATATATATATTATATTTTATTAAAATTATCGATTATGTTACAAATCAATGAAGATGAAAGAGAAAGTGATGAACTTTTCATTTTAGTTTTTTATTAATTTGAAATTTTCATAAAGATAATGATGATTTAATAAGAATAAATAATAAATAATAAATCATAGTTTGGTTAATAATATTTGGAACGCGAATGGAAGTGACAAAGTGAAATGCAAAAATATTTATTAGAATAAATCGTGTGAAATCTTAATTACAAAAAAGAAAAGAAAAGAGGAAGAACAACGAAGGTGGAAAGAAATTGTCTGAAATAGAGATTCGTTAAAAAGTCAGTCCGCCAAACGTTATTGTTGTTTTTGTTGTTCTGTGAAAATTTGGTGAAAGTCGAATAAAAATTGTATAATTTTTGCATAAAATTTGATTTGATTCAAATGAAGTAAAAAATTATTATGTAGAACGCGAATTATGCAGGATTCACTGAGTTGATTGTACTTGTCTTTGCTTTCAGCGGATGTTGAGGAACGTTCAAAGTGAAATTGTTTACACTTCCATTACTGTCGGTTGTGGAGCCGGAGCCCGTATCGATTTCTTTATCAAGAATTCTCGTCCGATGCATCACCAAGTCTTTGTTTGCATCTTCAATTATATTGACATCTCCTAAAGTTACTTCACGAAATGTCTGTTTGTCCGTTCTTATCGTATAATTATCCATCGTCATACCATCCGATGGTTTATGTTTATGTCTCCTATACAACGGAATGTCTAATTCAGTGGAAGATTTAAAGTACTGTTTGAATCTTGACGAGTAGAGGACCACTTGTATCATAATTGCAACATCCACAGAGATTTGGAGGGAAGAGCAAATCATAAATTGTGTCGGCGATTTCCGAAGAATGAAATATGCAGTTTTGAACAAATCACCTGCCATCCACATCATCACCATCGTTAGACTCATTCCAGCGGTGCTTTTTCTAGTAAAATTTTGTACAAATTGTGGTAGACCGAGGAGAGCTTCCAAGAAAACGGCAAGAAATCCTGAAAAAACCGTTTTTTATCAACAAAATGAAGAAATTATTAAAAAAGAAAAATTGAACCTACTAATTCGACGTAAATCCAGAAACCAATCATGACATATGTGGTGGAAGTGATAATGAAGATGAGTAGAAAGAAACATTGAATATACGAAGTGAAATCTGTCCATTTCCAAAAATTATTCACTTCCATATCTGGAATAAAAATGAAGTTTTTTTCAATGAAATTTAAATATTTAAATTAATTTTTAAAAATTAAACCTAAAAAATATTTCTTCTGTTCATTCTCATTGATAACGAAACGACAATGTGTATGGACGAGAACGAACATTCCACTTATCAGTACGAAACTTTGCATAAGAAGAGGCAGTTCGAATCGATGACCGAACCTGTACCAGAAATGAAAATAATTTTAGAAATGATCTCAATCACCTAACCAGAAATTCACTCGGAGAATTGATGCGATGATTAAAACGAGACAAACGTAAAGAGAAAATCCGTTTTTATCATCGCCAGTTTTATGATGATTTCTCATAAGTAAGAATTGAGGAATGAATGGAATGATGCCTCCAAACGTCATCATACAAGAGGCGATGAATGTGAATATGTTGAGGTGTAGCATGGTTCAACGAATTTTCATTTCATAATTCATGGGAGATCATAATGGAATAGAAGAATAGATAGGCCAATGGTTGGATCGGTGAGAATTGTCGATCGATTCGAGTTATTAGATAATCACAACCATAGATATGAGTATACAGCAGAAATAAAGATGAATGAATGACTAATAAGATGTCATATAATTTAATTCGTTCGAAATTTATATCAATAAATTTTCGAGTGAAAAATCGAATAGCAAATTTATACAATGTCTTTCTACAACACATTCCCCCCTTCTACAAATCGATCATTCAAATCATTTTTCTATTCTCAACAAACTTCATGTCTTTTAAAATCACAAGCTCATTTTTCCATTAGCATCTTCTCGCGACTTCATCACATTAAATGAAATTTAATTCAAACGCATGTCTTGATCAAATGACATGAACCATTTGTAAACAATCACTTCCTAAATTTCTCTTACATCATCTCCTCTTCTCTCTTACTCTCTAATGAAATAACTTTTCAAAATTTTTTATGAATAAAAAATCCTTTTCATTTTATTTGTTTGATTACAAGATAAGATCATTTCTTTCCCCTCCATTTTCTTGCTCTCTTTCTAATTGCCCTCGATTTGTCTAGTCATGAAAATTCAATTTCTTTCGACCTTTAAAAACCCATTTTTATCACTTACACAATAAATAACTTTCCACTAAACTTTTCAAAGACATATTCTTTTTCGATGTCAATTTATCGCTCATTGATTGATCCTCTAATTTTTCTGTTAATGATTTTGGTAAAGGTAATTCAGATGATGGACAGGGAGGTGGTCGATTGATAAAAAATGGTGATTTCAACGCCTAAATTAATTTGAATTTTGAAATATTTTCAAAAAATTCATTTAACTTCTGTGGTCGTAATCCGTTTAGCGGGATTGAGCATCATCATTTCTGATAATAACATCAGCAGATCTTCGGAAGCTGCCGTAAATATTTGATTGAGAGGAACTGGTTCACGTGGATGAGGTTCTATATATCCACTTAATGATTTGACATTCTTCAAATGAGAATGATAAAAAACTTGAAAAAAAAAATCTGACTGGCCAGTTGTCCGTATTGGGAGTTCCGAAAACATTAAATATTTTCGATAATTGTTCAAGTTCGTTAGCGCCTGGCAAAAATGGATTCTTAAAGAATTTTCTTAAGAATTTTGAATTTGATAATTTATGAGAAATATAACTCGCAACAATAATTCTGCCAAAATGCATCCCACACTCCACATATCCACACCAGTTCCATAGAATCTGGCACCATAAATTAATTCTGGTGGTCGATACCATCTGTAAAAAAAAATTATTTCTTAAAAAAAATTCAATAAATTTAATAACATTGTAATGACTTGGGGAGTCATTTGTCGATTGGGTGTTCCGAATCGTTTGGCTAAACCAAAATCTCCAATTCTCAAATTGCCTTCTGAACTAATTAATAAATTGTTGGGCTTAAGATCTCGATGGAGGAGACCGTTAGCATGAATGAACTCCAAACCACGTAACAACATCATCATATATGATTTGATGATGGAGAGTGTCATTGGAATAGATAAATCTCGAATGACATGTGATAAATCGCCGATCATAAATTCGAAAACGAGATTGATCAATTTCGATCGATTGACATAAACATCGATTAACTGAAAGAAAATGAAGTAAATGATAAAAAGAGAAAATGAGGAACGTTGAGAATATGATCATGTTCAATTTCACGAAGTAGTTTTATTTCACGTAATGCCGTTAAATCTATTCCATTAATCCAATCTGATCGATCAGTCACTTTTAACTGGAATTTAATCGATAAAATTCAAAAAAAAATTTTATTATTCACTTGTTTTATGGCAACTTCTTTAGTTTTGATTAAGTCAAGTGCCTTATAAACAACAGCGTATTGACCTTCACCTAAAAATTTCAATTTTTTGTATCTTCCTTTCTCCGCGAAATGTTCATTCGTCTGAACAGCAGTTGGAATGGAAAATATTCATTAAGAAACATTAGTCTGTTAAATTTAACATTTTCTTCATTCTCCTCCATAAATTTCTCCATTTTTTCCATTTCAACATCTTCTCCCATTTTCCTCTCCGAATGAACAAAATAGAATATAAAGAAATTGAAAAATCTTCCAAATAGAGAAAGTTGGAATAGAAATATTTTACAAAGAAGTTTTGAATATTGGGAGGAAAGAGAATGTAAAAAGAAGTTCTTATTTTTCCAAAAATATTTATTAACAACTTATTTTTGGAGAATGGAAATTGTGTAAAATTTTAATTAAAAAAAAAATTTCGTAAAATTTTTAATGAAAAAATAATTCCATAAAATTTTTAATAAAATTACAAAGTAAAATGGCAATACGCTGGGGAAAGGAATATTGGAAAGAGAGAGAGAGAGGGGAGAGTGATAGATGTCTGATTCGCAAATTAATGAAATTTAGTGAAAACTAATTTTTTAAGTTTAACAAAAAATATTCGATGTGATTTGGGGGAATTTACAAAAAGAAAGTTACTCTCTTCTTAAAAAAAATTCGGAATTTCATAGTAGTAAAATGAGGAATAGATTCAAATGACTGTTTCTAAAAGAATGGATGAGGAATGATTAGTTGTAATATCTTCATTGCTACTTAATATATCGCTACTTTCGAATAAGCTTGTAGTACAAGCACCACTGCTCTCGCTCAGATGTGGATAGTGACCACTTTGATTAAGTCTCATGTTGTCCTCATATTCTTCGTAATGGTGACTATGATGGTGGTTCGGATGGTTTTGTTGATTGGAATTTTTTAGATGATGTCCATGATGTGTTTGATGTTGAGAATGTGGATTGGAATAATCTTGATGAAAAAGATGATTGCTACTTCGATGGAGATGTGTTGTGGAATTTGAACAATCATATGATTTGGATACAACCGAATTATATTTGCTGAGATATTGAAATATATTAATTTGTTGAATTCTTTCCAAATCGAATGATGCCGTTTTCATAAATGATGTATATCTTAATTGAGATAAGTTTTTTATTCTTCTTGTTGGATTTCTTGATAATAGTCTCGTTATACAACTATTCGCTTCTACTCCATATTTCAATGGAAGTTCTATTCGATTTTTTATCAGTTTTTCAGCCATCGTCATTCGATTAGTACATCCGTTAATCGGATATTTACCAACGACTAAAGCATACATTAAAATACCTAACGACCACCAATCAACACAATGGTCGTACGGTTGAACTTGAAGGATTTCTGGTGCCATATATTGGAGAGTGCCACAAACAGTTGTTGTATAATTGCCAATTGGGAGATATTTTGATAAACCGAAATCCACAATTTTTAAATGTCCACGTTTCGATAATAAAATATTTTCCATTTTCACATCTCGATAAAGAATTCCACGACGATGGAGAAATTCTAATACGAGAGAAACTTCGACTAAATAAATTTTGATGATTTCTAATGGAATTTGTCCTCGCATCTTTGACCATAATGCCAACAATTCACCATTGGGGACATATTCGCTAACGATATAAAGGAAACGTTTTGATTGCCAGAATGAATGGACAGGTACGACTAGAGTGGGTAATGATTGACCAATTTCATTTTGAATTAACGCCTCGTCTTTGACTTGTTGGACGGCGAGATCGGACATGATTTGTTGTTTCGACATAATTTTCATTGCGTAGACAATATCAGTTTCATTGAAGCTAACTTTGAGAACATTACCGAAAGCACCGTTAGCTATGATATCGAGAACGGTGAAATCGCCTTCAGTTATCGGGCCTTTGATAGAGAATTCAGGATGGAATAATGCTTCGTGTAATGACACTGGATAATTAATAGTTGCTTCTTTGAGACTTTTAGATCGTGTGTCATTGACATTCTGTTGGAGTAGAAGTCGCTTCCTCCAATTCGATCTTTCTTTCTCCTCGTAATTATTCCGTCGATATTGAGTATTTGATGGAATTTCATGTCGTTTTCTACGATCGAATATCGACAATTCTAAATCACCGTCTTCATCATCATCGTCGTCGTCACCATTCGAATGATTTTTGAAGGAAAGATGCCGATAGATGTTGGAGAGAAACTTTCTGATTCGTAAACCATCGTCGATGGAATCGGGAGTGGTTGTGGAAGGAAGACGTCCGCTAATCCGACGACGACTTAATTGTCGTTTGGAAAGTTGTTGAGGGAAGGCAGCAGAATGTTTAATTTGTTCCAATTGCATTTTCCATCGATCATGCTTACTCCCGTTCGTCACATTAGGAACTATAGGCGACGATGTCGTATAAGAATAAGTTAAATTGATATTGGGAGAATCGGTTTGATAATTCGATGATTTAGTCATTATCGTTTTCTAATTCATTCAATCGTACCATCCGCCTCGCAATTCCTTATTCGATATAATTATTCATTTCATCTTCTTTCTCACATTAAACAAATCTTCCTTCTTCTCAACAATCACTTGTTTTCTTCCTCTACGAACAAATGAATAGACAAGAAGATAATTCAATAAAAAATAAAGTTGTTTTCCTTCAAATCAATCGCCAATTATACGAGTAAAGAACGAATATTTCCAAATTCGAATGAGAAAACGGATTATTTTTTACCTATCATTCAATCATTCTTTGCCTTGATATGGTAAACAACAGAAAATAATAATAATAATAATAATAATAATAATTATCAGAATGGGAATAAAAGGACATTTGAAGTAAAATATAATTGAAATCGATCAGAAATTATTGACGATACATGAAAGAATAGTCAACTGAAGAATAAAAAGGGAAATTGCAGGAACGAAATGGAATCTCTCGCAAACAATTGAAGGGAAAAAAACTTTCATTTCTTCCTTCCTTCCCCTCACTCAAGCGGTATGCTACTAGACGATATTTGTTATATGCTTCTCTATGTCTCTGCTGATCGTATTAGGCATAAGAAAATAATATTGGTAATACTACAACGACTAACAGTTGTAGTAGTAGTAGTAGTAGTCGTCGTATATGATGGAAATCGATGTAAATAGAGAAGGCGAATTTCGTTAGAGATATGTCTACATGGCAATCGTGTTGCAGAGCCGAGAAGAATTCTAATGATTGAAGTTCGATGAAAAGACAAAAAAAAATTTTTTGGATGTTGTTGATGAATCGTAATTTGATTAGCCTTCTATAATAACATGCAGTCTATCCATCCATCCCATCCATCATATTAGATAGATTTTATCTGTTACCCCCTCCAACCCAGCATCTCGGAGAGGTAATGCAATAATATTAGCATTACCAGCCAATCTTCCAATTCCTACGTTTGCATATTAGATGATGTGTGTGAGGATTGAGCTAAAGGAAATTTCATAAATCTACTTTCTCACTTAATTTCAACAGTCATTCGTTTACTTACATGAATGTGCAGTTGTACATTCTTATCTTATCCATCCTCTTCTTCCTCCTCCCCCTAACTTTTCACATCCAATTACTGCTCCATAAACAACAAGAGAATCATTAAGGTTATCCAACTCCCACATGAAACTATCAATACGTGTGAATTTATAAACATGAACTTTGATAGATAAATTCCGACTGAAGTGACGTGAATGAATTTGAAGGAATTCCATTACCAATTCATCATTTCCATTTGTCGCCAAACAAATATTTGAACTCTAATCAAATATATTCTCCTCGTTATTATTATCAGTTTCAATCAATGTTCCATTGTCATCTACCTCAAAGATTGTAAAAACATATTTACCTTCTAAAAAATAATCCCCCGAACTTACAGAGATTATTTGAAATAATGTGCTACAAAAAAATAGTTTAATTTCTATTCAAAAACTCTCATTGTTCGAAGGTGGAGAAGAATTACTTTAAAATAAACATTGAAAGCAATTTAAAAGAATTGGAGGGAGCAGACTTTCCATCAAATCATATTCATATAATTGTAAGTTGCACCTTGATTCTCATAATCTTTTGTTTATCACATGAATTCTTTTTTGAAAGTCCCTCCTTTTTTTCCCAAATACATATCAAATACTTTCAAATGTACATATATATATATTTAAGCTTTTATTGTCTTCTTGTTGACTACAAGAGAACCTAGCTTAAAATATGATTGCTCAACTATAGACTAGAATGCTGCTAAGTCCTCCCAACAAACCGTCCTAACTACAAGAAATTATTGTTCGAATTTTAATTTCCTTCATAAATTCATCAATTTCCCGTCTGCTAATCATACACATGGACTTATTAGGTAATTATTCATTTATCCGAATAATAGAAATGGAACATCTTTAATTAAATTGTACTTGATCTCTATTACAATTTCTCTTCCCACTCTTTTACCGAACATTGTCGAAAGAATCGAATATCAGAAACTTCAAATGATTTTAAAAAATTTTTTAAATAATTCAAATATTGAGCTATGGTTGCATATGAACTGCTATTGGTACTCCGTTCGTCCGGAAGAGTTTGTCTTTTATAATAGCGGAATTATAATTTTTTCAGACGAAATTGGTGGAGACTATTAAAAGATGTTCATTAAAAATTGATGGAATCATTCGTTCATTCAATAATTTGGGAGAACGTGATCTCCATCAACCAACTCGAAAACATGATGAAACTTTCTATTCAGGCCAGTTCGTTTCCTTCTCTAATTCCATATCAAATTTCTTTTCAGTTATTTTCTCATTACTTATTCCGCTCCACCAAAATTTAATAAGAATTTGATTGATGGCATGAATCGAGATAAGGATGTCATTCGTTCCACTATCGTCAATGTACCCGAGAAATTTCTGAAAGTTCCGCCAAACGCCATTTTAGATGTTGATTGTGAATGTGAAGAAAATAACAAATTTATTGACGATCCAATCGATGTCTATCGGAAGTACAATCGCGACGAAAAGAGACGTCTATACAAAGATTTCGGTGTTCGCTTATAAAAAATTTCCTGATATTCTCTTACAGATAATTTTCATTTGTTATAATAAAAACTTTCATTTTTTTGGAAACTTTTAAAATTTTTTGAAACTATCAAAATTAATTTTCTTTTTTCTTTTTTAATTGACAGTTCATTGTGAGTTTAGTTCAATAAAATTATAATAAAATTATTATCTTATTTTCTTTCTAAATTCACCCCGAGGAGGTTTGATCTTATAATAAATAATAATAATAATAATAAAATAAAAAATTCTATAAATTAATTTAGAAATTGAATTGAGGAAGAATGAAAACATTTGATAAGAATTCTTTATTTGGATATAAGAGAATTTTATTAAATAAAAAAATTTAGATGACAAAAAAATCAAATTGAATCATGACGTCGACGTTGGAGTCGTTTCTTTTTTAGTTCGTTCCATTGTTGAGTTTTTTGTTCGTAAGTGAATAGATTGTATAAATCGAAATTGGTTAAATTGGAAGTTTGAATATCTTTCAGATGAGACGTCCTTAAAGAATTGAGGAGAGACACAGATCCAGGTAAGTTCTTGTGTTCAATAGCGACAGCCACCGGATGGATTGTTGAACATTCGACATCGACATCTTTCGATTTGCAGTCGTTCGGTTGTAAGAGAAGTGAATGACTGAGATAATATTTGGAATCATTTGAAGAAATTAAATTAACAATTGGCATTTTCTTCATGAAGAATAATTGTTGTGTCATCATTGATGATTGTCGAGATGCAGCGTTCTCTGCACCCACATCAATATGGACATCATGTTTATAAAAGTGTCGATAATCAGTTGTTAGATAACAAGGAGTATAACTATCACCGAAACTGCGAACGACTTCCTTCTTTATTTGACTTGAGTCATCGTCTCGATTTTGTGATGAATTTTTTAATTGTCGCCGATTCTTCACATCGTTCACATTGGATGGCACACAATTGGCACAACAACATCTATTGAGAATACTTTTCTGTGATTTGGAGAATTGGAAACGGAAACACGATTGATATTCACAAGAACAAACGGAAACTAGATCCTCTTCTTCCGGTTTCTCTTCTTTGTCTTTGATGACAATTCGAGTGTTCTCACTAATCACATCTCCTTTCACTGTGACTTGTTGTCGAATAGCTTCTTCTAATTGTAACTTCTCTTTTCGTTCTTCTTCCGTATTAATAGAGACTAATTTCAAAACTAATAAATTTATACTGGAAGCACCAAATGTGAGAACTGATACGATGAAGAGAACGGTAAACGCATAATAAGCTGGTGATCGATTTAACATCTCCTTCTTTTGCATCGGCACATAATCACCAAAACCGATTGTGGTCAAAGTAATGAAACAATAATAAACAGCTTCGAAATAACTCCAATTCTCTTTATAATGAAATATGGCGGCGGCTGAAAAAACGGTAAACATACTCAGACAAAATTCTGCGAGAATAATTTCCATTTGAGTAATTTGTTGAGTTTTCGCTTTCATTTTCAATTGAATCAATTTCTCCGATTGTTCCAATGATGTTTTAGTTAGATGTCCGAAACGTTTCTGCTCGTTTTTGACATGTCTCTTCAATTGATAATATTGATAAGAATAATATTTCTGTTTCGTTACCATCATAATATGTGCGAGAAATGTATTTATACGTTCACCGACACTCTGGAACATAATGATGGAAATTGGAATTCCAACAATCGCATAAATAATCGTAAATATTTTACCACTAAATGTGACGGGTGTCGAATGACCATAACCTGAGAATATTCAAAAATAAATTTTAAAAAAAATTCAAAAATAAATTTAAAAAAAAACCTATTAATGATGTGACGATGAGACAATAGAAGAAAGCGCCGGGAAATTGCCATTGGGAACCGGCCATCATTTTCTTCTTTCGCCAGAATGTGTTGATTAGTTGTTGCATATCATTTTCAGTGACATTATATTTCTCTTTGATTTGTTTCGTTACGTTTTTATAACGATTATAATCTGATTGTTCGCGACTCGATTCCAATCGATCAAAAACGGCGGCACCAATTAACAGATAAGTGAAAGTACAAATTATGAGGGAGAGTGTCCTTATATTTTGCCGTTTTATGGAAATGTTGTCGTTCAACTTATCGCGCGTCGTCATTTAACGATACATGAATAGTATTTTTGGGTGGTGGAAAGACAGAGATAAAGAAACACGAAATATTTCTGAAGAGAAATAAACGAATTTAATTTGTGATAATGTCGAACAAGTGAATAGTAAATATGGGAAGAAATTAGGAAGATTACTGAGGAATAAATTTATTAACTGCAACATTTGGAAGAAGGCAGGGGACGGATGTACAAATGATTTTCTTCTTCCGTTCATTAATCATTAACTTTTATCTAGAGAATAACTGAAATGTCTCTATGAAATGTCTCTCGATGTGATTCGATCTCGGAAGATTTCTGGTGAATTAAAGGAACAACATCATTCCAAAATGAAATATTCGTCCTCCATATTAAACTATCAATCAATGGGAAAGACGATACAAACCGAATTTGGTTAGACTATCTCCAATATCGACTCAACTTCTTTTGCTTTCTCATAAAAGAAAATTCTTCTTCTTCTTCTTCTTCTCCCTCCTCCTCCCAATGAACTATGGTGACATATAATGTGATTATTTGCATAATAATTCGCTGCTCCCGGAGATGTTCCTATCAGATCATTGGAATAATTATACTTTTCTTATACAATTTCCCTTCCAACGAACAATAATTCTCCGAAATCGTTCTTCTCCCCCCAAAACTGGTAAAGATGTGATATAAGATGTGAGTTTTACAAATCTCTCATCATCATCAAGACTATCATTCTTTTAGTAACGAGATTTCATAATGATCATATAATGCAAACTCATTATTTCCTCATTAAACACCAACTAGAAGTATGTAATAATATCTCATCTTCTTACTCAACCTAATGTACTTCGTAAATTATCGTTTTCTTCCATTTCACCACTAAACTCATTCGAAACCGTTGAACAATCCATAACTATACTACATAATACCTATAAACCAATTTATTTATAATAACATTCGTCTCCAATTTAACCTTTAAGATATTTCTGGGATTATTTTCATTAAGAATTCTCTTTTTAAATTAAACGGAAATGTCCTCATAATTTCTTTTCTAATTCAAACCCGAAGAAAAGTCATTTATTTTTTTATGAATAACTATCAGACAATTGTGTTTAAGAGTTTGACGAAAAAAGAATTAGATGAATGAATAATGAGGTAAGGATAAATATGGAATTCGTACATTTCACACATCATAATTAATAATAAGTATATTTTAATGGGCATTTCTCCGGAAACAATATCGAAGCTATTCCTTAATATTTTTGGGCTTAAATGTTCGTTTATATGACAGCAGCTGAGATACTTCATCATTGGACATTCCAAATCACCTTCTTTTGTTCGAACAACGTATTGGACGATAGTCATAAATAAAAATGGAATGATAAAATTCAAACTTTCCGTCTTCAACATATGATGTGGGACAATTCGTACATGGAATTGAAATCTTCCAAAAGATGTTAAAATTCAGAGGACGAATCGACTTTAATTATATATAGATTATTTTTGTTTATTTGTTTATCTATTTTTAGAAAACATGATTAGCTTACTTGAAATTCAAGGTAAATTTAAAGTTACATAATTATTTTGCAATTAGCCAAATAAATTAAACAAATTCAATTTCAACCTAGAAAACAACCCCAATACTTTATAATAGTTCCTAATAATCTTTTTATGTTAAATTTATGGAATTTTTTGTTCGTAGCTGAGAAAAATGAATCTACATTAATAATCGATGGCTGAATTGGGAACATATCGTCTATATGTGATCTAGTTATATTTCGTTATTCGGACAAATATTAATATTATCAATAAAGAAAATATTCATCAACAGTATTAGGTAGATCCTGCGAATCACACGATAGATTATACGTAGCTGGAGCGGATATCACATTTCCTAGGAATTCTTATGTGGAATGATGATGTATCTTTATGAAACTTTCTCCTTTCGTTCTTCGAGAGGAGAAAATTCTTTATCGAAAGTAGATTATGTGCCCTATTCGGACACATGTTTTCTTATGTCCAAAATGTAAACGATATAATTTATGGCATTTTATGAATTTACATTAATGTCTCGCTTCATCGGAATAATCGATGTGCTTTATAATTGTAGAGACGAAATGAATAAATTTAATTAATTAATTCTTCATTCAAACTGTCATTTCGAAAGTTTCTGATGATTTTTCTTCAAAGATTCCCATAAAAGAATTAACTACTTTCCATTCGGTATTATTGGGAAGTATGAGCACAGATGGTACGATACCTGAAAATAAATTTTGGCAGATAATATTGAAAAGAACAGTTCTTCTCAACAACAATTCTCTTTTGAGTTTCACAATACAATATTATGGAATCGATATAAAATAAATTATTCGTCTTTCTTCCATGAAGAGAATTCGAACAAAAAAAAAGATAATTAGACAATTCCTATCTGTCCTAACAAATTTCGCATGACAATAAACATAATACATATATAAAGTTGATTCATCTTCTTTTCGATAATGAAACTTATCATCTATTTAGGTTTCATCTCCGTTCAACTGAGAAATTGGACGGAATGTCAAAAGTTTTCTTATCGACACTTTTTCGTTATTTAATGTTGGTGATCTTGGTTTGTTTGATAATAATCCTAATTTTTTACTTTATAGAGGAATGAGTGCGGAAAGAAATGAGTTAATTCTAATTAAGTTAAAATATGGAGAAATGTGAATTTAGTTAATGGGAGAAAAGTTCGAATAGAAATTTTACGATTTCCTAATTTACGAGAAGGTCAGAAGTAGATTATGAATTAGAAGGTTATGAAGACAGAGTAGTTTATACGAAATTGAGAATTGGAATTCGATAGTTGGAATTAGATGAATGGAACTGGATGACAATTTCTGGGGAACAATTCCATAATACGGGCGATTGATATGAGAAACATGAGATTTTCATATCGAGATGGCAATAAACAAATATAATTAAAATCATTTTTATACATCTCTTTCAGAGTGTGCATATGAATATTATGAATATATGTCCTATATAGGAAAGGAGAAGAAATTGATGAAGAAATGCTTTTGCATAATATTATCATATAATTCTACTCATTGGAAATGGAAGAGTTTGTTTGATCACGAATACGGTTATTTTGGATGGAATCTAATAGATATCTCTTCGTAATCATTCCTAAAAGATATGGATTTCTTTACTATATTTAGTAAGCTTTTATTGATAACATGAATGTAATCTCGATTGAATTGAGTGTAACCTTCACAATTCAACTTGATTAGTAGAAAGAACAGTGAATGGATGAAGACAGTGGAAATAAACGATTAGAAGTTGAACTGATGATTGATAGAGATTATATGAATTTGATTCATCTGCAGTAAAGTGGCACGGTATGTGAAGGAATGAATAGTTCGAATGATAAACAAAAGTTGAAGTAATTGAATTGGAGGGAGGGAATACAAAGGAAAGGAATCAGTGCCGGAGTGTTGGACTTATATGCACATTATTCACGGTAATGTGTTCTTTTTCCCTTAATAGCAGATGTGAATTCATTATTCTATTAACTTGTACAATTACTAAGAAAACTTTTATTTATATTACTTTCCTTTTTATTGCATTAAAAACAATAGAATTGCATTAACATCGGAAAAGTGAATTTGTTTAATTCAATTTTACGATAACCAATTAACAAATAAGCAACATCGATTCATTTACATTTCTTTTTGGCAATGAATTATCGTAAGTAAATTATGTCATGGTTTCATTGCTAGAGTGATGGAAACGGAATTGGAAGATGCACAAAACAAGAAGAATTCAATTCATTTCTTGTTTGAGACGAACGTCAATTTCTTGCATCTCTCGAACTCTCTGTTATAGAGAATAGACAATAGAGAAAATGATAGAAAGGAAATTTTACTTGAGATATTTCTGTTTCAATCTTATTCCGATATTTCTCACCTTCGCCTAATTCGACCATTTCTATCAGGAAATTCTTTCTATCCTCTATTTCTTTAGTTACTGCGAATTGAGAATGAATGAGACTTGTAAGAAGAAAGATAAAATAAACATTCGTCAAATCGTCCATATAAGTCATCGTCGTCCTTATCACGTGAATTGTTTCTGTTTTCACTTGGGGAAATTGTATCTTTGTTTGGTGACTTCCTTCTTAACTGTGCTTCTTGTTCATCTACTGCTTCCCGTCCATATTCCATAATCTTTGAAAATTTCTCTTTCTCCTTATTTCTGGATGGAACTATGGAACTCCAAATAAAAGAGATTTCATTTATTAACTAAACAATTCAACTTTTCACAGAATGATAAGGATCTACTTGAAATGCTCCACTTTGTACAATCGATGAGAGATTACGACGTTTCCCATTGTAACTGAAATACGATAAGGATTAAGCAAAAATTCATCGTTAAGAAACTTCATTTTCACATCGTTATTATCTCCCGATGGTTTTTGTCTTTGTCGATGATATTGATTACTTTTTAATGTTTTTGGTAATCCACTTCCATCTTTTTTTTCAAAATTTTTTTTATAATTTCAATAATAAGAAATTAAATTGTGAAAACTCTTAATAGAATCATTTATTTCTTTTCGTTGGACATTCGACAATTTCGCTTCTTTCATCAAATCTTTTGAAATTTAACAAATTGAAATTAGGAAGAAATTAATTGACAATAACTGTCTAATAATGTACGTGTGTTTGATGAAATATCAGGTTTAGTAGTATTCCACATTTTTGATACGGATAAAAAATTTGTCGAAAAAATTGTTGCTATAGTTGCTATGACAACGACTTTTAAAATAGTTTTAAGCTAGCACTCTAAACTTTATTTCACTCACAGAAACATAACGAAATAAATTATGAAAATATTATGAAAACATCGCGTTCGTTTGTTGTGTTACTCGTACAAAAGTTGTCTTTCTGTTCAATTGTTTTAGCGTGACTGCTCCGACATAGGTACATGCTGATCGGAGACCGCCCAAAATATCGAGAATTGTTTCTCGAATCGGACCGCGATATTCCACTTCCACGGTCTTCCCTTCTGATGCCCGATAGTTATTTACTCCTCCCGCATGTTTCATCATTGCAGTTGTTGAACTCATACCATAAAATAATTTATATTTCTTCCCATCTTTACAAATCAAATCTCCTTTACACTCATCGTGACCAGCTAACATTCCACCCAACATAACGAAATCAGCACCAGCTCCGAATGCTTTAGCAATGTCTCCAGGACAGGAACAACCCCCATCTGCTATAATATGTCCACCGAGTCCATGAGCAGCATCGGCGCATTCCATTATAGCTGATAATTGAGGATATCCTACACCCGTTTTCTTTCGCGTCGTACAAACACTACCAGGACCAATTCCAATTTTAACTATATCAGCACCAGCTAAAATTAATTGTTCCACCATTTCTCCCGTTACCACATTCCCAGCAATGATGGTTTTTGTAGAATAGCGCGAACGTACATCCGATAAATATTGAACGAAATGTTCCGAATAACCTATACGATATTTAAACCAAATTATAAAATCATAGAAATTAATCAAACCGTTAGCTACATCTAAACAAATATAATTGATATCGTCTACTTTTTGTAAAACTTCGTCAATTTTTTTATCGTCAGTTTCAGTCATTCCAGCAGATATAGCGACATTCTAATAAATAAATCATTCTAATTTTAAACGAAGAAAAACTTTCAATATTTTCGGGTTTTTCTTCGCCCAATTTATTATTTCTTCGGCCGAATAATGTTTCTGTAAGGTAACGAATAATCCGTGCTAAAGTTTTTGTTAATTTAAAAAAATAATTTACAAATTTCAAAGCTGAACTTCGGCGAATATTTCCGCTACTTCAAATGTGCCAGTGGTATCCATGTTGGAAGCGATAATGGGAATACCATAATACTCTTTACCGGAATTTCTGAATTGTTTAAAATTTCGATGAAGGTCAACCTATTGCAATCGATAAAATAAACGATAATTAATCAAGAGTAACATCAGCACGACTTTTCAATGTACTTCGTTTGGGTCGAATTAAAACATCTTTGAAATCTAATTTTATATCTTGCTCAATTCTTGGCATATTTCCACTATTGATGAATAGTTGCGTCCAAACCGAAATATAATAAATTTGATATGAATATCAATCATATAATATGTTTTCCACTGATACGTAGTGTAATTGTGCTCAAATATAGAAATCTATATATTTGTTATTTATCGTAAAACGGTAATCTACTTGACGAAAACGATTGTTAGATCAGCAATGCCTTCATAACAAATTTCTATTTATTCACTGGAACCTTTTCAAGGATAATGTCCATGAACGAAATTCAACTCACAGAGTCCATGAGAGGAAGCCTATTTGAAAATTTATTATTATTTTCCGTCTGATTATTTTCTCTGTTATTGTTCTGCCTTCCCGTCCGTCCAGTGATTGGACTGCACTCTGTACACTGCGTATTATCCGAATACGGCTTATTCCCAATTGCAAATGTAAACTAGTTCTTCTTTATTAACTTCTCTAATGAATTAACGGGCTCCATTTCCGGTGAATAATCAACACTCAACTGTACTACTAGAAGATGGAACTGTCAAATTTGATTCCCGCCCATTCTTTTATACATTTATCATTTCTCAAGAGATTCTCATTTAATTTTTATTCAAAAAAAAAACAAATTTCAAGTGTGTATTTGACCATGCTTTGACTGCTCTTAATATGACTGACTAAAAGAGAAAAATTAGATTTCCTTCAAAAACATCGATACATAATTGACATTGAGAGACGGACAACAATTTAGACGATACAAATCCAAATTCACTCGGAGAAAGAACTCAAAAGAATTTTTCAGTTAAATTCCTTCCAAAACTTTAAATATAATAAATGTTCTCCTCTTTAAAAAAAAGAGTATTTAAATATTATTATATGAAGACTATTCTTAAATTGTACAAATATATCCTTAATAAATTTTAGTTATTTAATGAGGAAAAATATTCAAATATTTATGAACAACAATAATAACGAGAAGTGGATTGCATAATAATCATTTTGTTTGATTAGTGTTGTACTTGTTGTTGTTGTTTTAATATGGTTTCTTGATATTTCCAATTATAAACTAGAGAATGTTCAAGAATAAAAGTGATTATAATTATTAGTTTCTTAAATGTTTGAATGAGAGTGAACTGGATTTAGAAGTAAAACGAAACAAGATTTGTCATTCGAATATTTATATACAGTTCACTCGCTAAAGTAGAAGTAGAAGAAAAAGAAAATTTTTTGGTTCATATAATTTCTTTCTGTTCAAAAGTTTGTCGTTTGAAACTAAAACAAAATTTAAGAAATTCTATTTGGTGAATTTGTCGAAATGAAATTAGGAGAATTATCGGAACTTATTCATTTAATCATCAGCCGAAAGTTAGAACACTTAATAATTTCCTAATCTGATTATATGGAGTTTTGGAGAGAGAATTAAATAAAATATTAATAATAATATTCTTTCTTTTTTGAGAATGACGTAAAACCAAACAAAAAACGGGAATATTCAACTTTCATTGTGTTGTAGATTATCGGATTAGAGTTTAATGATCTTCATCTAACATGGTAGTGAATCGACTTAACACATCTTCATTTACCAACAACAATCACAAAATGATGTTATCGAGACGAGTCAACAATACGACTAGTGGGGTGGTTAAGCCAAGATCTGACTCGAGCAATATTCGATTATTGAAAAATTGCCGATTCTTCGGTTTCGAACTACATCCCTTAAATTATCTCAATTTTCGAACCGATGACGGAAATTGTCTATTTTATGCGGTCGCCTTTTGGATTGTTCGATTGGGGAAAAGTCAAGAAAGAATAAAAGAACATTTTGTTCGTTTATTTAATCAACATTTCAGTCAAGATTATACTTTTGATCAAACATTCTTCTGCAACAACTGTCTATCTTCACAACTCATCCAATTGAATCATATGTTACGGCAACTTTGTGTGAATGAATGGGAAAAGAATCAATCTGTATATATTCCTTATTTCTCTACAACACAAGAAAAAACTGAAGAGAAAAGAATAAGCTTATTCAACAAAGAAATTCATAAATTCCTCCACAACACACACTACAACTCCCAATTTGGTGATTTGGTTCCTCATACAATTTGCAACATTTTCGGAATTAACATTCTCATTTTTACTTCTAACAAAGTTCGTCCTCTACAATTCCTTCAACCATCAACTGCAGCCAGTTCCAACATGACCATTTGTCTCGGATATAACCAACAACATACCGGTCATTACGATGTGGTTCTCCCATTGGACAATGTCAGTGTAAACGGAACTGAACCGATTAAAGGAATGCATCTCACGAATAATCTGAATCATATGAATGTGGACGAGCAATTGAGAAATTATAAAATGTATAAAGAGAATCATTCGAAATCAAAAGTTTATCGTCCTGTCCATAATTGAGTTTAGATATTTTTCAGTCAAAATTAAATTTTTTACCCCAAATTTTATTCTAATTTTTTTCCCTCCTAAATATATGTGAAAAGTAAACAAATCTTTTATTATATTATCTATATCCAATTAACTAGTTCTCGTAGAATTAGATGTCCTAAACAAACATCGTTTTCGAGTTCCATCAAACAAATAAGAAGAAAGGATGCTGATTATCTTGTGACATCGTTCGAGATGTTAACAATCCAATAATTCTCGATCGATTCAAATTATGATTTGGTGTTCGTTTTAAGAGACGAGGCGGACGATCTTCGATTAGATCAAGTTTCAATTCACCTACATCATGAATGGCATGAGAGAGTATGTGTGCTAAGTCATGGAAAATATCGCAATATAATTGATCTCTGACTGATCTTGTCCAAAGTTTGCCTTGTGTCGTGGAAACATTACCGATTGAATCGGGATGTGATGAACTATTTACATTGGCATTTATTGGATTTTTAATTTCATCATTTTTCGAATAATCTTCATCTGCCATAATAATATCTTGATAATGTGCCAGATATGGTCGCATCTTCTCACGTAAATTCACCAACTTCCTCATATATTCTCCGTGTTTAGCACATGTGGCATTATTGAACATTAATCGACGTTCCTTCTCCTTAATATCCAAATGACTGATTAGATCTTCAACATTATTATTTATATTCGGTGTGGGCATATTCGGATTGGGCCAGATTTCCGCTCGAATGTCTTCCGCTTTCTCCAATTTCGTCAACAGATCCATCAACTGATTCATGGTGGTGAGACGTTGTTCGATCTGTTTGTAACATTCATCTATATAAGTCGCATCCCAGAAAAATATCTCATTCATAATTACACTTGTCACCAGTTGCTATGGAAACAAGAATGAGAAGATATTCGAATTTGAATATATTTAGAATATTTGAAATTTAACTATTTGTTCGGATGATGCAGCTGTCTGAGTCGTAAGAATATTCGATACTCCTTCAAGCATTGTCTAAGAAATTTATAATAATTTTTTCAACTAATTCAATAATAATTTTCAACTTCTTTTTCTGGTTTCTCCCAATTTTGTAAAACAAATTCAGCTAATTCAAAATTTACTTGGATGGGTATATCGGGATAAGTTACACTATGATCTACTAATTCCTCTGAACGTAATAAATATACAACTTCACCATCTATATCTAGTTTTAGAAGACGAGTTTTTAGTTTACTTAAATATTTTAAGGTGAACTATAGTCTCCTACTTTTTTATTATCCTCCAACTTATTACTACGATAGAACAAATTCATTCCGAATACGGGAATTGCCTAATCGAAATTTAGTAACAATTTATGGTTAAGTTATATATTCAAAGATAACCATTGTATTGGAAATCATTTGTTTGAATTCTGCAACAGTTAACTACAAAAAGTTGAAAATAAGTAAATCAAATGATAAAATCAGAAATCGAAGGAACGTTTTTATCTAAATCAACGAATCTGCGAGATTCATCATGAAACGATTGAATGAATACAGACAACGACATCAACAAATAAAACCAAGAAAAAAACAAAATAAAAACGAATTGAATTTAAGTCAACACATGACTTGATATACTTCAATTATCTGACTGATCGTTGGGTTAACTGTGATCTTAACCCTAACTAATCCTTCTTCCTTACCTCTCATCATCGAAGTTTAGTCATCTATCAATATTCTTAGAATTATGACATTAAAAGAATTAGAAAAATCGTTCGATTTATTATTCTACTCACTTTTATATTTTGATTATAATCAATTTTATTTAAAGATGAGTAATAACAGTATTATGATTTCACGATGATATAATGCAGTAGTTTTTTATTCCTTTGTATATTTTTAAAGAATTTCGAAAGATCGAGAACGAAAACCTAATAAAATTTCCAAAAACTCAATTTTCCGAGAAATTGGTGAATTAAGAAATGTGTTCCTTTGAATGTTTATCTAATCTAATTCCTACTTCTACGCAATGTGAAGACTTCTCATCGCCTGTCGTTTTTTGCAGTTCTGCCATAACTAAACCATGTGGTGGTTTTGGAATCATGTGGAATTATAGTTTTAGACAATAATAAAATTTGATAAAAAGAAAACCATAAAACGGTAGGAAGTTATATGGACATGTTGTACCTTAAAGAAACTTCAGAAAAGAACCTTTAAAGTAAGAAATTTTCCTAAAGAACTTCTATGAATAAGAAAGAACTTCCCAATTGAACAACAACTACAAAGTCTAAAGTTATTATCAAATAATTCATAAAATGTAAACGGCGACAATTAAAAGATTTATATTCTCCTGTCCAATGTGTGTGGTTGGTTAAATCGTCATTTGATTAGAACAATCGTCGAATAGTGTACGAGTATTAATTAATTTTATGTCCGGTAGTAAAACTTTAGGAGATGTTTCTTCCAGTAGTTACACATTGTGTGACGCTAAAGTTCAGGAGACACGTTGATAATTAACATATATAACGGATCGAAATGTTGAAGAGTTACATATGTAAGAAAGATGAGTTAGAATGAATAAAATGATTAATTTTATTTTTTATGATAGAATCACAATCGAAATGATTCGAAACAAAATAAAAGAATTAAGCGTTTTCTTAAGAATCATCGTGTACCGTCCATCAATTATTTCTCCTCATTTATACCTGTTCTTTCTTCTTCTATGTGATATCTCTTTTCTTCTTCATTTGACTAACGCGATTTATTCAAGTGTAAAAATCATTCTCCAACTCCAAGAAACCAAAATAGTTAACTAGTTAAAAACTAATTATAACATTCTGATATATTGGTTGAAATACTTTTCCTAAAAATAAGAAAGTAATATGGTGAAAATATTTTCATAGGAGATAATGCATGTTCAACTTCATTCAATTAATTTAATTTCAATATAATCATTTTAACAGTTAGTTGACATTTATGAAGAACAATACGTTCAAGGCCGATTAGAATGAATATTTTTCTAATTACGGAGAGTTGGACATAAAATTTCATTCTATTTAAATAATATGTTACTAGAATAATTCTCGAATTTATGATTTCTCCACTAACAGAAGAAGATTACTTTCGATATTCGTATTTTAATTGAGACAATTTCCTTTTTCAAAAATAAATTTCATTAAAAAATATATGTTGTAAATTAATGGAAATTTATATTGATAGAATTCAAAATTTTTTTATATTGACGGTTTCTAATTCCTAATGGAATTAGAAGGGAAGATAAACAAAGGATATCAGAATGATGATCTTACGGCCGATGATGAGAAAGAGAAGGTTGAACGAGCGGCGGTTGAAGGAACAAAAGTAGATTTACAGAAATCCATCGGATTATTCAGTGGGACATGTATCATTGTGGGATTGATGATAGGTTAATAATTTATCTAAAAATTTTTCGTTGAAAAACGGTTAGATTTCAGGTTCCGGTATCTTCGTTTCTCCAACGGGAATTGTGAAACATGCACAATCTGTTGGACTGTCAATTGTGATGTGGTTGGTCTGTGGATTGATTTCTTTGTTGGGTTGACTATTTGAATTTCACAATAATTTCATCATCTTCTGTAACAGGTGCGCTATGTTATGCGGAATTAGGAACACAAATTCAGGAGAGTGGTTGCGAATATACATATCTTCATTATGCATTTGTTAACGAGAATCAAAGTAGTAAGAAAGCGAAATTAAGTTATAAGAATTATTTAAATTAAATACTCATAATTTCTGTTCTGATAAATTTGTATTAGGTTCAATTCCTGCATTCTTATTTCATTGGGTGGCCATGTTTATATTGAAAACGTCAAGTGCCGCTATCATCTCTTTGGCATTCGGGAAATATTTCCTTACGATGTTTAAGGATTCAAGTAAATATGAAGAGTTTCATCTAGATAAATTATTGGCGATACTTTTGATGAGTTTATAAAAGAATTTTATTCAACTTTCACTTTAATCCAGTTCTTCTGACAATCGTCAATAGTGTCAGTGTGAAGATAGCGACGTACGTGCAAAATGTGACAACAATTATAAAAATTGTAGCGGTCGCTATAATAATTATTACTGGTTTTGTATTGTTAGGTCAAGGAAAAACAGAAATTTTACAAACTGGTTTCACTAATTCAACTTCGAACGGTTGGAAATTGTCTTTGGCATTGTACAACGGAATGTGGGCTTATGATGGATGGAACAATTTGAATTTTGTAACTGGAGAAATTATTAATCCGGAAAGAAATCTTCCATTAGCCATTTTCATCGCTATTCCTCTAGTAACGATCGTGTATGTTCTGATCAGTATTTCTTATTTCACTCTATTGACACCAATGGAAATAATGAGTTCAAACACTGCGGCTGCCGATTGGGCTGCGAACATTTTCACATCCAAATTCAGTTGGGTTATGCCACTTTTCATCTGCGTTTCTACAATGGGCGCATGTAACGGAAGCATGTTTAGTGCCGCCAGGTTTCCAATTTCGCTAAACAGTTGAAATTATTATATAAAAAACTTTCATTTAAGATTACCATATGCTGGGGCAAAAAATGGCCATATGATCAGTCTGTTGGGAATGGTCCATATTAAATGGTTAACACCATTGCCCGCGGTAATATTTCAGGTTATTATTTCAATGAGTTTTTTGAAGCCACTTAAATTATACGTAGTCAACAATCAGTTGTATAATGGTAATTCCAAGTAATTTGAGTGATATGATCGATTTCTTCAATTTTTGCGCATGGATGTTTTATGGTTTAACTTTCTTCAGTATCATATGGATGAGGTACACTAAACCAGATGATATTCGTCCGTTTAAAGTTCCAATTTTAAGTTTATCATTAAACTTATTTGTTAGGTCCCAATCATTCTACCAATAATCGGTGTTATGATCAGTGTTTATCTGATTATTGCTCCAATTGTTTATGAACCGAAAATTGGATATTTGGTGGCTTTTATTATTATGATCAGTGGACTACTCTTGTATGTTCCATTCGTCCTATATGAAATGAGAATGCCATATATGGATAAGATTACATATGTTCTTCAAATCTTCCTCAATGTTTCAGCACCAACATCATAAAATCAACGCACAATTATTTTGATAAGGAAATCCAGTTTATTTTAATCAAAATTCTTCTGTACTATAAAATTTACTACCGAATATTTATAATTATTTTGATAATTCTTTCTTCAACAGAAATCAACCGAAATAAATTTATTCATCTTTTTTATCTTCTCAAATGACATTTATTAAATTCACGCACCCACACAACACCCACATTAAAATTGAGAAGAATAAACATTTTAATGTAAAAAATTGGTAAAAGTTACACTAATAGATTGATCAATCTATGAATTCCTAGAACGATGATTAATTACAGCTGAATAATAACATACTATATCATGTCTATCAACCGAAATCTATAATTTTACAAATACGTAATCAACAGACTTACTTCCCTTTTGGGTGCCAAATGTTATTTTGAATAATTATTCAAAATTATGACTGAATTGATGCATATCTAATAAATTTAGAACATTTACAAAGTGTGAAAGTGCAATTTGGATGGAAAAGATTGAAAATAAGTTAGAAGGAGAAAAAATTCTTCAAAAGGATTTAGTTAATTATGGTACTTCAACAGAACCGGTCGAATTGGAGAGGAGTATTGGATTACTATCAGCGATCAGTATTGTCTTGGGAATTATCGTAGGTTTAATAATTCATTCAGCGATATAATTAAATGATGTTAAGGTACCGGAATATTCATTCAACCAGCAGGTGTTGTACAATATTCGGGTTCTGTTGGTGAGTCATTAATAATATGGTTTCTATGTGGCATATTCTCCCTTGTCGGTTTAATATCTTTTGATATATAAATTGAATAATAGATAGTACCTGTTTTAGGTGCTCTTTGTTATGTTGAATTGGGAACGCAGATAAATGAAAGTGGATCCGAATATATTTATTTACATCATGCATTCGTTGAAGGGGACCAGTCGGTAACTCAAAACAAATGGGGTTAGTTCGATTAGATATATGAGAGATTTGTAAAATAAGAGATTAGCCCGATTTCCCGCATTCCTCTATCAATGGGTTGCTATTCTCATAGCCAAACCGTCTTTTGTTGGTGTTGTTGCTATGGTGTTTGGAGAATATTTCATACAACTATTCACTACTCGAAAGATGATTTGGATAACAAAATTAATTGCAATAATTTTAATATGTTAATAATATTAATGAATAATTTAATGATAGAATATTCTGGTGTAGCTCTTCTCACTCTCATTAATAGTGTAAGTATGAAATTAGTTGAACATTTTCAGAATATCACAACAATTATAAAAATGTTTGCCGTTCTTACTGTTATTATTGGTGGTGGTGTACTAATAATAAAAGGTCACACTGAAATTCTCCAAAGTGGATTTACCAATTCCACCATGGACGGTTTGCAACTTTCTGTGGCACTATCAAATGGTTTGTGGGCGTATGATGGTTGGAATAATCTAAATATGATAGTAGGTGAATTAAAAGAGCCACAACGTACTTTACCTATCGCCCTAATCATTGGTTTGCCCATAGTGATACTGATCTTCATGTTAATGAATGTTTCATATTTCACTTTGTTTACACCGTCGGAAATAATGAAGTTAGATATCATTGGAGTGGCATGGGCTAATAAAATATTGGGTGAAAAGATGGGATGGTTGATGCCTCTATTCATCTGCATTTCAGCAATCGGTTCATGTAACGCAACTATTTTGGGAAATTCCAGGTTTCTACTTTTTTTTCAATTGAATGAACAGAATATAAATCATAATTTGTAGAATTGTATATATCAGTGCCACAAAAGGCGACATGATAAGTCTATTTGGAATGATCCATGTCAAATTCCGTACACCATTACCAGCAATCATTCTCCAGGTTAATATCGAAATATCTTCTCACATAACTGATTGTCATTTCCAGAGTTCCATTACCGTTCTTATGATACTGCTAACTGATTTAAATGATATGATTCAATTAGCTATGTTTACAATGTGGATATTTTATGGATTAACTTTCTTCTGTATCATATGGATGCGTTGGACGAAACCAGAAGAAACACGACCTTTTAAAGTTTGTAGTTTATTTTGAATTAGTTCAATTTTCGATTTACAGATACCTCTCATTCTTCCAATAATTGCGGTCTTCTTCAGTATTTTTATAGTTGGGGGACCTCTAATTTACAATCCCAACGTCAGTCATTTAATCAGCATATTGATCATGTTGAGTAGTCTCACAGCATTTATTCCATTCATCATTTGGGAAAAACGAATTTCTTGTTTCGAAAAAGTGACAAATATCTTAAAAAATTTATTCCAATTGGAGTTTCCACATAGTTAACTTAAATGTATTTCTGTTCTATTAAAAATGATTCATCAAATAATATGGTTCTAATTAATTTAAACTTTAGTTTAAATTAAAGTTAAAATTATTTTCAATGGTAACCATTACAAAACGTACAAAATAGTTAAATATTCAATTCAATTCTAACTAATTTGAAATTTTTATTAAAATAATTGAACAAATTTTTTTTCTCTTTGAACATAATTTTTATTTCTATAATTTTTATAATCATAAATTAAAATAGATTATTCATTTCAAGAAATCAAACTATCATCCTTATACATTATCTGGTTGTTGATCTTTCCTAAAATTTTACGTGTTTCAATTACTTTATTCTTTTCGTTGAGAACAACTGTATAAAGTTTTCGATATGAAAAATATGAAAAATATAATTTTAAATCTTCCACCGCAAAAACGAAATCATTATCTAATATATACCATGCATCTCCAATTAAATTCTTCACTAAAGCGTACGAATGTCCATAAGAATTGCAAATTTCGTGCACACTCGATAGAAGATCAGATGTTAGATCATTGATCAATTCCATCATAGCGTCCTTCTTCAACTTATTTAATCGTCTGATTTTTATTTCTAACATAAAATATTTAATGAAACTATTAACATAGCCATTTTTAACGTCATCGTCAATTTGATATGGTCTCTTTTGTGTACTAAAACCGGCAGCAGCTGGTGATAATCCGATTCCCGATATTTCGTAGAGAATTTCAGGAAATTGTGGTAATCTAACAGCTGAATCAATATCGATATTTGGATGCATTGTAATAGATTTAGCTAGAATTTGGAATTTTGGTCGATTTATTGGCGGAACATAACTATCAAAATCCATTTTTATATCGAACAAATTCGAATTGATAAATGTTCGCAAATTCGCTACATCCGAATTATGAATTCCCATTTCTAAATAATTCGTGTAGACTTCATAGAATTGCATTACAATAATCGATGGTGTTATTGTCAAATTGATTAGTGTAGATTTGAAATCAGATAAATCAGAAATGTTCTCTATATATGTGACGGGAGATAGATCATCGAGAAATTGGTAAGTGAAAGAAATATAAGCGAGATCGAACAATTCTGAATAAGAATCGAAGTCATTCTCATTCATAGGGATCGTTCTGCTACATCTTTCACTTCTATTACAAATGAAATCAGTTTGATCGATAATTTTATGGAAAAACTGGTGAATAATATTATTTTCATTAGTTGATGCTGCCATTATGGAATTCCACGAATTGAATTTCGTAATATTTGTTTTATGCGGAATTGGAAGTGGATCTTCTATTTTTTCATTAAATCTTAACGAAGTCTCTAATAAATGTGGATTAGCATGTGTTATACTTCTCAAATTATGAAAAGAATATGCGCCTTCTGGTTTCGTACAATTCTCATAATGATCATGAATAAGACTCGTTGATTGGAGCATTGAATGTACCAGGAAATATCCTTCGTTATATTTAGAGACGAGTGAACTGACATCAATAATCGAACCATTCTTCACAACAATCTCATCGACCGCCTGATGGATTGCTGAAAGACGTTTACAAAAATTTTCATCGATCTTCACCTTCTCATACAAAATGTTCATGATCAATGGAGATGATTGCAACAGAAATTGTCCAACTAAACTCAAACAGATATTATCTTTATTAAGTCCCCCATTTGGTACGTAGAATCTATTTTGGGATTTTGCAAATTTCATTTTAAAATATAAACTGTTCCCACAATCCATATAATCACTATGACTAATTATGTTAAACAAAGTAAGATTCATGACTTACTTTTTTCTACAACAATAAACCAACAAATTTTTTCCTAAAATTTTGATTTACCAAACAAAGAAACAGTAAACAAATTGAAAAAAAACCGAAATAATATAGTTCTTTTATTTTATCTAATGGAAGAGAACTAAATACATATCAGAATTGAACAAACTCCACAACTCTCATTTTAAATGAAATATTTGAATATTTCTTTTCGAGAAAAGATCTCAATTTCAAATAGAAAAAACTTTCCTGTAATAGTTTTTGGAAAAATTTCGAATAATCAATAATTTATTTTTCTGATAGATATAATTTCTTATAAAGTTCTTTGAATTTCCTGTTTGACCCTTCGAATCATTTTTGGATTATTGTCATCGCCCAAATTAGTGACAACACTCACTTCACATCTGAAGGAAACATATCCGTCAGCGAATTTAAAACCGTCAAATTTCATTTGAATCTCATTTTTATTAAAACCATCATCTTTCTCAAAATTTATAACGCCCCCAAACTCTCTAAATTGGAATAAAATTTGAAATTTTCAAAGAAATTCAACTTCAGATTTTTAAAATCTTCATCGCTTTCATACGTATCCGGTGCGGCCAAACATTCTGCTTCACATTTTAACTTCTCACATGTATCTGAATGAAAATTAATTGAAATTTCACAACTGTAAAGGACAAACCTCCTAATAAAATTTGTTCAACATTTAAAGTGATGACCATTCGATCACCAACGAGAATTTTATTCGCCACTTCCTCTCCACCTTCTTTTTTTATAGTCATATCGATCTGAAAAACAACTTTGTCCTCTTTGTTGATGAAACTTTCGTCGTTAATTCTACAGAAGAAATAAATTTAGTAGATTTTTTTGTTAAATGATTTTCTACCTGACATTTTCCGTCTTCTCAATTTCACCAAAACCATCCTTACACATGATTTTGAAGGATAAATTTTTCGATTGGATTTCATGATAGAAGTAAATATAAGCCACTTTCGTAGTACCCTTTGAAGCAGCATCAACACATTTTTCTTCGGGCACTATTACCTCACCTTCTACTACTATTCCTTGACTGCATGACGTGGCTTCAGCGTCACCTGGTGTAAAATGATAATTGTATCCTTTTAGATCATCACTGGGAACAATTTTCATTTCCTGGTCACATATTACAGAAACATTCTTCGTTTTCTTCTCAGCTGACAATCGATATTTAATAAGAACAAAATAAAAAAGAACCGTTAACAAAAAAAACTATAAGAATAAAAAGGAAGATTAATCTTGCCATTCTCTTTAAACAAAACCGACAAATGTCAAAATAACCGGTTTAAATCATCATTTAATATCACTGCATATTTATAATATTTATTTAGCTGGAGGTTTTTTGCTTATTCAGCTTGTTCTGTTCCCTTCAAACTAAAATTTTTTTAAGTCCTCATAAAAGATAAATTGGAAAAAAGACAAACATGACCACCAAAAGGACGTGAAGAAGATGATTCGCTTTCTTTTTTTTTCTTAATTATTTAATGAACTTAATTAATTTTATCGATAAATTATTCTATTATTGAATGAATTAAGTTCAAAGAATTAACGGTTTTATTATCATTGAGTAGTCGTAATCATAATGTGACGATTAGGCACAATAAGTCGTAACATATGTGGAAGATTTGAAATAACGTCCATCTATTTATCATATCAATAAATTTTATACAGAAATTAGAACTCCCTTTTCATAGAGTCCGATTAACAACCAAAAAAGTCCACATTGGTTACACTATGAGTTATATTTATTGGAAGTTTTCCACTCGTTTTATGTCGTTTTTAGCTGAATTGTTTCGTTGAACTTTTATTATAGTACGTTTAATATTTCAATAGAATATTAAGAATACTATTTCATATAATAGATTCTATTCGGTAATAGAACATATTATTAGTCTTTTATTCAGTCAAAAATTCTATCAAACATTCATATTGTTTGGGAATGTTCTTTATTAAAAAAATGCAGTTATCAATCACAGAAATATTGGAGAAACTGGTCAATTTGTTAACATACCATATCATCAATTTATATCATTACATAATATAATCAATATATTAATATATGTAATTAAAAGATTTTTCATTTTAAATTTAATGACAAATTTTCTGAATTTATGGTAAATGTAAATTGTCAATGAGAAATGAACAATATGAAGATTATACTTTCTTCAAAAAAATATTCTTCTTCAAATATTCATATTGTATTAGATCGCGTTGAAATAACAATCTTGGTTTATAATCGGGGTTGTTATAATACCTTTTGTACTGTTTGTTTAATTCTTCGTACGTTTTTTGGGCTTACTCTTGTACCTTCAACGTCCTTAGCTGGGAGATCCACCTCACATTTAAATACGCTATTTTGATCAGGAAACTTAAAACCGTCAAATCTCATTGTTATTTTATTTTCGTCGAAATTTTCGTCTTCTTCATAATTTATAGCATCATACTCACTAAATTGGAATAAACGGGTAGTATTAAAATTTTTTATATTTAGATAATTAAATGACTGATAACCTTAATTTTTTATAATCATCTTCGTTAACATTTCCAAGATCTTTCTCTGCACTTATAGGAGCTACCATACATACTGCTCCGCACTCTAACTTTTCACATGACTCTAATAATGTAAATGGTTAATATTAAAATTAATTTCAAAACAAACTCTTTAATACATTTTCGTCCACAGTTAAAGTTATTTGCATGCGGTCGCCAACCATAATTGCCTCATCTCCTGCACGTTCTGAAGCACTTTCAGAAATCTTAGAAATTGTCATTTCTATTTTAAAGTCAACTTTGGTTTCCACTTTATCATAAATCTCATCCGCAACTCTTAACGTAAGGAAAATTTGAAGAATTAATGATAAATGATGTCACTTTATATCTGAGTACTTGTCAACAGTTCCAAATCCATTTTTACATGTTACTTTGAAAGATAGCTCTTTCGTTTGTATTATTTGTTTTTCGTAAAAATAAACATGTGCCACTTTGCTGTTCTCCTTACCATCAGTAATACAGTTTACGTCCACAATAATCTTACCATCATTTACCGGTGAATCTTTGCCCTTACATATATTTGTTGTATCATTTTGTTTCACAAATTGAAAACCAAGACCTTTAAGTTCTCCTGTTGGGGTAAGTGTCATGTTCTGATTACAAGTTACATTAACACCGTACTTCGGTTCCTCACCTGTCAATAGTCAATTAAATCAAATTTGAAAATG
>JALJEE010000639.1:0-27531 GCA_023231475.1 Seison nebaliae
GTTTTAAGGTTGAGAACTGTCCTTTATGTCCTGAAAACTTTATTAAGTGAAAAAAAAGGGGTTGAGAACTGTCCGAAAATGGGGTTGAGAACTGTCCTTTTTTAGTAGTAAAATGGAAAGGTTGAGAACTGTCCGGGAATCGCAGCACTCTAATGGATATCTTTAATTTCTTCTTAAAAAATAGAGAACATGGAATTCGTACAAAACAAATGTGAAAACAGTTCAAAATCTTCTTCTTGGTGATAATATATGAAATATAATGATATTTTTATTAATATTATACATTTATCCATAGTTAATTTAATCACATTCATATTTTCGATTTTTTGAAAAATGATTTTTCTTCCAACAAATTGGATAAAACCTAAATGTTTTATTAAAAGTAAATTTTAGGTTGCGATGAACGAAGGAACCTTATCAGTTCTCATTTTTTATCTTATGTTGATAATTCAACGTATTTATGTTAATTGTAAGTTAATTAAGAATAATAACTAACTAACTACCAGTAATTGGTGAATGACTGTTGTTGAACATTGGATGAGTTAACCGATATTAGTAATTGACTTCAATCTGTACAATCATTTCCTTCTTCACCGATTTCGATTGATAGTTGTGAAGAATTTGGCTGTTCAATTTTGTGAGATTCTTTTCTATCACTTCTTCAGATATATAGCAATTAAGTAGTTAACATTGAAATGATTCTTGAAAGAGTCCAAGGTTTCTCTAAAATATGTCACGAAAATTAAAAATGATCGAAAAAGAAATGATTCTCTAAATGAAAGAAGAAGGAAAATTTAAGTAGAAGATTTTTTCACAAAATATAGCGTGCTGATTTATGCAATCATTTTACTTAAAAGAAATGAATAGACATTCGCTACGGATCTAACAACATTTTAATCAATTGGAATTGATTCTTGGAAAGTGGAAGAATGAATTTTGCAAAATCAAATGAAATTTCGAAATAATAGAGATGTCAAGTGACCTAACCTTCTACATCCAAACAATAACAAGAACATTCATCATACAAGAAGATAAAATTTATACGGAAATGAACAAGAAACATCGTCAGACGGATATGCAACACCAATATATGAGAACCTATGCACAAAAAATATTTTGGCCACTATCATCTTAAAATGAGAGTGTTGAATTGAGTATCTTCCTGTATTCAACCATACTTAATTTCCTCTTGTAATCCAATTTTCAGGTTCGTTATATCTTAGATACTCGTTACATTTTCCGGAACAAATGCTAATGAATTTCAACTATTCGTCAAAAAAACATATTCATCATAAAATTTTGCTTCATTTCAGAAACCAAATTGTATAAATTTTCTAATGCTTCCGAAAATATAGTCATGATGGATTTTTTGATTATGATATTTGATTTTGAAACAAGAAAATATTTCTCTCAAAATGATTAATTAAATAATTAATTATATAATTATCCAAAAATTATTCTCAACTTCTAATGTCCTAATGCTTCTCTAAAATCTCGAATTACAAAGAAGAAATGAATGCATGATATCATCTTCATGAATTATTATCATTCCTCAATCCTACCGACAAATCACCACATTATCCACAATTCAGGAATTATTATTATTTTTACGTACATTCTTTTTTTTAGGGGAGAATGTTTTATAGTTCTATTATATTTTTATTTTTTTCTATTATTATCGTTTGAAAATAGTGTGGGAATTGTTTCATTTATAATAAGAGTTTTCATTTGAAATTAATGCATTGGAGGGAAGAGAATGGATGGAAGCGAATATGCGGATTTATATTTAGTCGGTTTGAGGAAGAAATCATTAATAATTATGGTGAAATTGGCGCTCTGAGTAATTTACGTAGAAAACAAATTTATAAGATACCAATTTGCTCAGCAATTCTCACAATCATCATGTTAATGATTAATGTCTTCAAGAATCAACTGAACGTGAACCACATTCTGCTCATTCGACTGCCACAAAACGGTTACATCACTCATCATCATCGCCACTGACTAGTAGGGAAATGAGAGAGAGTCATTCCAACTGATGTTGTTGGCTTCCTTATACTTGACTGGGTGTACGTTGTCGGTTAAATGGAAGAAAAAGAATTGTAATTTCTTGACCTATTTCTTCATGCCGTTCGGCAATCTAATGAGCAAAAACATTTTCCGAATGAATAAGAAGAATATATGATGAATGATCAATTCCCGTCTAAACTGCCATTTTTATTCATTTCGTCTAAATGGAAAATCATATGTTCAAAAGAAGAAGAAGGCGAATTGTCGACGAACAAGATGAATAACTATATCAACTGTTTATCAGAAGATTATCATCTCATACTCCCACAATTAATATTTTATTAGAAGCATATTATTCTTCACTGGAAACTTATGATAACATTGAAATCATACGGGATATACTGGTCGAAAGTTCTTAATGAAAAAGATCGTTTGTAAAATTACGCGGAGAAGTGCTTTGGGATGATGATTGACGGTTTCTTTCGCTAAGTAATTCCTTAATATTCCAATGCAATACTCTAAATATTGTTTCAACTAAATTTCGTTATATGATATTATGAAAATAATGATTGAGATGGAACGGCAATGTATCTGCGTAGTTACTTGAAAGAAGGATGTTTTTTGCAGTTAAACTTATTGGAAATTATTATATCGAAAATTGTAGGGGAATTAAATTCCTTTCAATGTTAATTTTCTTCTTAATTCATTGAATAAACTTCTAATACTTTCATTCCATGAAACTCTTCTTCAACTTCCATTTTAGACTCTAGTAATTATTCCTCGTGCATTCTCCTGCACAATACACTTAAAGAATCCCTCCGAAAGAACAATGATATTCCTCCTTTTTCAATGGATCGGATAAGTATTACAATAAGTTTATCCAGAAAATCAAACTGCACAACAATTTTTATCAGTTCCCTATAAAAGTCTAATGTTTCCCATCTCAAAAAATTTCCATTACATTGTTTACGTTTTGCATCTTTGTTCCCTTATGAATGGTGGTATTATGATTATATGATGTGAAATACAATTCTTCTAGTTCTCAAATTTTTCCTCACCACAATTTCATCATTAAAATTAAATTTCGTGTAATTTCCGAATCGCCTATCAACATATTTTCAAAAATATCATTCGATACACGAATATGCGTTCAGCAATAGTTGGTTGACATTTTATGTGATACGATCTTGTCCACTGAAATAATATAGTAGTCCATATTTGCTAAGGAGAAATTACATCTAATTATATATATAATTACGAACACAGGAATTCGTTAACTTTAAAGGTGTGTAGAAGAATCTGATAGTTGAAAGCAGACTATGAGGCGGGGAAATATATTCATGTACTAACATATCTAGCAATTTTGTTCAAATTGTAAATATTTATTTATGATACCAATAATTACTTAACGTTAAACTTAATCAGATTTTAGAATTACTTACCCAGTCAGGAAATGATCAGACCCTGAGAAATTATTTTTTAATAACAACTTATTACAGTTATAAGAAGGCAATAATGAAATGGTAATTTCTTCCTTTCTTGCTCAAGGAGTTTCCTAAATTATTAAGACAAATAATTATATTAAAGTAAAGTCTAATTTGTTAGAGTTAGAGACTAGGTGGTCAATGGATTATGCTGGAGAGTTCGAAGGAAATCAAAGAAATAATAATAAATCGTGCAGACTAAAAACTTATTTAGTTACTTACTTACTTTCAGTTAAATATTATTGGACACTGATGTTAGTACAATATAATTATATGTTAAAAAATTATTATTATAACTTAAGATAATAAATTACATTGTCCTTTATACAAATTCGATCTTTTCCCGTCACATTATGAATTATTATTATTAAAATTTATGAAAACTTACGACCTTACGAATTGAGATTTATTTCTTATATGCTCTGCTTATCTGAAAAACTACTAATCGTTTCCGTGTAGGTAGTAGAGTAATTAGGGAGTAGTTTCAAATCAATATTTGGCGAAATAAGAAACTGTTCATATTTTTGTGACAGGCGTAAAGAAAATTAATTTAATTCAATTAAAACTACAATAATTGTAGAATGAGAAATGATAAAGAGACGTTGTAAAATAAAATAAGAAAATTATTTTATTAAACGAAATACTGTTTAACTAATATTGCAAAAGAATTTGGGAGTGAGGGAGAAGTCGAACCGGAGCCAATAAATATTTATACTTTTGGAATTAAAAATTCTCGGAGTAAAATTTGAAATCGTATTTAATACACAATTCTGTCAATATCTGAGCGATGGTGGGACTACCACAAAACATCACAGACACTTTTCCATTATCACTCTTTGAAAATTTGGAGAACAACTGATGAATAATTTGAATTGATATTAGGAAAGATGAATAATTAATAAAATTGTAACTTCTTCCCAATTTGGTCGGCATGTCTGAGTTTGAGTCGTCAAACCGGTGATTGCACATCGACCTCCATCAGCATGAACTAATCGGAGACCCAATTTCACACAGCCACTTTCCAGATCACCAGTTTTCTTAGAGAAAGGTCTTGTCAGGTACAGGTGAATGTCAAGGAAATTCTTTGGTGTTACATCAGCATCTCCATGTTGAATTTGATCTTTCAACAATTTCTCTTGTTTCTTCTCCAAATCAGCCAACAAACTGATAAACCATTCGAATTCTTTTTGATCACGATTCACCCACACAAAGTCAACCTGTTTTATTGAGATGAAATAAAAATAATTTCTTAATTGAATGAGAAACTTTTTTTGTTTTAGAGAAAGCGATTTTTTGGTTTTGCCATTGTGTATCGAACCATGAATATTGACATTGGGGACAACATTTCTGATTGTTCTCATATCTGAATAATAATGTAAATCGAATGTCTCAAAGAAATACTAACGTGTACATTAAAGTGTGTAAGATGGAAGCGAATGGTGTTATACCAATTCCGGTTCCAATCAATACTGCATGTTCAGCATCATTAATTGCATTCGATGGTGATGAATATGGTCCATCAATAAACACTGGTTCCTTCAATAAAATCGATTTCACTTCAAAATGAGTAATTGGATCGATGTGACTTTTTCCTAAAAAGAAATATTAAATATGAATTTAAATGAAGAAAAAAACTGAAATAACGTTGATATGGATTAGAAACGATTTTCTTATTATCCTCACTATATTGAGCGATAGCAGCTCCTCCTGTTAATACTGGACTTCGAGAACATTCAAGTATATTATCATAATTATTGTATAATTGTGTGGTCCAATTACCAGCGGAACGAATGTGTAACCATAATTCATCTACGAGAAATGATGAAAAGTAGGGAAATAAAAAAAATTTAACTTTTCATCAAAGGCGAACTGCTTATGGTAAATGGATGCCATTCATATTTCGATATAGATGGAACTCTCAAAAATATGTAGTCTGATGGATTAAATTTGAATCCAGGCGACGTTTGAATAACTAATTGTGTTACCTGAAAGAAAAAGGAGTTAATGTTTAGTTGGTGGAAAAGAAATTGAATAAACTTTAGAAGGTAAGAGATTAATACTTGTGATCATTGCTCTTTCACTTCTATTGATAACACGCCGTAATAATTGTTCAATGATCACAAGAATCATCGGGACAATTAACCAATATTTGAAGTCGGTTGCGTGAAAGAATAATAAAGGCCAATATATCCAGTATAATTTGTGGGTGATATAGAAAACCTTCGAAGAGATGAAAACGATAAAATAATTTTACTATTAAATTAAAACTTGAAATTTACCACTACGACGAACACATGGCATAGCGAAGCCGATGATTATTATAATTATTATTAATAACAACCATCCGGTGAGAGGGGCGAGACCCCACAACCATCCAACTTTTGCACCCGGATTAAAGAAACATCGAAGTACTAAATCTCCAACAGTATAATTTTCATGACCAACATAAACATGTTTTTGAGGGAAACATGATCGTGTTTTCTTAACCGAAACAACTTAAAATAAAGAAAAATTTATTATTCTTCGATATACAAATTAAATTATTAACCATTGTTTGCAATGTGACCACTGACGTGAATGATGGTAGCGAATAGTATGACGAAACCGATTTGTCGATGAATATCGATAAAACGATCGATGGGAACATATTTCCCCACTTTACTATTACGTATCGCCGTTGTCAGTCGTCTCAGCATTAGAATGATAACGAGTATCGAATTAAAGTTCAATAACATTCCACCAATTCTCGCAATACATATTGCCGCCCCATCTTTATGATGGCTGATAATCGGTTCGATGACACACACCAAATTCGCCAGCCAATAGAGACCCATAAAGACGATTAAGGGTCGATTGTTCTTCCAATATTTGGCGGAGATTTTTTTGTGAATTGTTGACACTTGATTATTAACGGAACTTTTAAGCTTTTCAGGAACGATCGATTTCCTTCTTGCATCACCTTCATACATTGCCGTTTGAACGGTACTGAGCATATCGGAGAATATTTCTTTGAACAACTCATCATGCATCACTAATTCCTTAAATTGTTTCACATCGATTTCATTGTTATCGTCTGTCGTTACTCGTCCCATCAACTGTCTAGCCATCACCTCGAACTGTTCCTTCGATATATCGATTGTCGTAAAAGATAAATATTCCTGAAACTTCTTGGTGATTTCGTCTTTCGATAATTTCCCATTTCCATCTTCGTCGAAAGTAGAAAAAAGTACATCATAAATTTCTGTAGAATCGGCCGGCGGTAATTCTTCTTTCTCTGTAAGCAGATTTTGTAATCTCTCAATCTCATCAACAAAAAATTTCTTTTGTGTGTTTGTCATTTCTTCGGGATTATTTGGAAATGCTTCCACGTCTTCCATAGACCCGTTATCATCCATATCGTCGACAACGGCCAGAGTTGCTCGAGGCATTTTCTTCTTTTGCATTATTGACATATATTTGTTAAAATGTTGAACGGATGACTTCCGCAACATTTCTCGGGGCATTGAAACACTCATTGTTTTACGCAGATATAATTCTTCTAAATCGTTGTCAAATCGTTTTCTGAGAAATTTACAATGACAGAAAACGGAATAATTGAAAAAAGTAACTTCTTCTGTCTATACTTCTCGCTGAAGATTCTTTTATGTTCGTGCGGCAACATTATTACTGATTATATAATAGTTGCTAAGGAGATAGAAAATACTGGAAAATATTTTGATAGAAAAGTAGATTAATTGCAAATGTTCTAACAAATCGATTGTGATAATGTCCAATTAAGTTAGTCGACCAGCGTTTATCAAAGGAAATTATTGAATGATCAATTCAAAATTAAAGAAAATATTTTGAAGAAAATAAATAAAATTTAGAATGAAGAAAATATGTTGACGAATGAGAATTGATTAGTCCATAAATATCTAATGAATGGTTTATGACATATCTCCTATATCACGAACTGACAAATTTCTCCAAACTCCAAAGAACGTTAAAACGAAGGTCATTATATTCCCTCACTTAAACATCGACGAGTGATGTCATAAATTAATTGATTTTTTCTGAATAAATACTTCCGTGAGAGATCGATTAGAAATGTACATTCATTTCACTTATTATGAAAACATCGTTTAAATGAAAACCGAATGTTTACCGTTCTCACATTATCCTATGGTTATTGTTCTTTCAACAATTGATAATTCTTCATAATTTTATTTTCATATATGTAATAGTCATCATAATCGACTCATTTCCTAAGAAGACACTTTTAATTGTACTTTAAAGATGTTTTTTACTATATTTCCTATCAAAATCAATTCTGATAAGAATTTATTTTTGGAAATTTCTCTTATATCCCAATAATAATCTATATAAATTTATAATATTTCCTTGGAAGATATATATCTACGAATGTACGTAAAATATGATAGTAACTGCGTTATAAATGAGTAAGTAAAAGTATCTAGATCTCAACTGTCGTCATAAGATCTACGTCAATCTGTGGGAAGTGGCTACTGATATAGTTTCTAGTGAATTTATTATTTGTTTGAAAAAGAATGATGATTAGAATAGTTTTCAATGGATTCTTAAGACATTTTTTTTACATTACTCGATTTAGACTACTCATACCGACGGAGAGTATAGATCCTAAACATAATCCAGTACCCAATGCGAACGCCATAATACTACCGGCAACTTCTTGATTCTTTTCGGCAGCATATTTCGGTCCAACCATCATTAACAAAGAGCCGAGATGACCGTTGGAGAAAGAAAAGATGAAGTTGATGAAAGCGAATATGTATTCGGATTTGAAGAAAGTAAATGATCGAATTGATGGACCGATGTTACAGAAGAACATCAATGGAATGAAGAGTATTCTTAGACAAGTGTAAATTATCAAGTTTCGTGACGTCGAAGGCTACAAAAAGGAAGAATAAATATTGGAAGAGTATGGAAGTGAAATAAGAAAGTAACATGTCTTAAATAACCGGCAGTTAAACGTCCACTAAAATCGCCCACGTTGAAAACAAGAAAACAAAGAACTTTTGTGAAGAGACGTGCTAATTTTAAAAAATTTAAAGAATAATTTTTAAAAAAATAATTCAGTTTTCTAACAATACCATAGTGAATAGCCGAGTGGTTTATTTTGAGGACGAATGGATGCAATTGTTCCCGGAAACATGGCCAATGTGAGAAGGAAAACACACGCTACTAATATACCGGGCAACTTAATCTAACATTAAAATAATAAACATTTGAATTAATTGGCAATTAAGAAGAGAAATTGTTGTTTGCAAGAGTGACTATTAGAAGAATAACTTCATTGAAAATTTGGAGGAGAGGATCTTTGTTTAACGTTGAATTTGATGTGTTAACATTAGTCGACTGTTCCTCATTAAAACCTACTGATTCGTTCGAAGAAGATTTACTATTTCCATTAATGTCATATTTCCGTTGTTTGACATCATAGGACAACATACCCGTTTTTAATACCGGTTCAACATAATCATATTTATTCTCTTCAGATGATGTCGATTGTCCTCCATGATTGATTAGTGATTCATTCTCTTATAAAGGAAAAAAAATGAGAAATTTGAAGAAGAATAATTATTGAATAGAAACTGACCTTCACCGAGTTGTTGATGATATTGGAGATATTTCTGGACAATTGAATCATTCTAAATCATTTGAACTACGAATGAAACTAACTGATTTGATTAGACAAAGGAAAATGACGATATTCACAAGAATGACAAATAATCCAATTCCGAAGAAGATATATGCACTGATGAGAGGTTGAGGATTAATGGCGACGGATAAGATGGCGGAGAGTGAGGCAAATACTCCACCTAAAGCCTGACCCGCCATAACAGCTTGAGTGTATCTCATAGGAAGAATGGCAGCTAAACCGAATTCTCCTGTTTGTATGATAGCTGAACATGCACTCATGATACTGGCGATCACCATGATCAAATAGAAATAGATGGTTTGAATTGAATCCGTATTCAGATAGATTGTGATAATAAGAACGATTAGTGCAACTGACAATAAACTTAATCCGAATAGAACTCGTTTCTTAGCTGTGATACTTCTCGCAAATAACGTTCCGATTAAAAGAAAAAGGAAATTTGACGTGTTGGCAAAAGCAGAAAGAATACTTTCGAATTTATCACAAAGTGCCGTATGACAAGTTCCATTCCCATACTCGATCGAAGTATTCCTAAACTTATAATCGAAGAACTATTTTTTGTATATTGAGAAATTTGGAGGGGAAATAAGAACATGAAACTGTATCTGCAGTTATTAGAAAGTTCCAAGGCAACAAAGTTCCCAAGCCCAAAATGAAGAAACTAATATAAGTGAGATGATATCTGTAATGATCTAGATATTATAAGACGAATTAATAAAAGAGAAAAACATGAAACCGATCAACAACTTCCATGTCGTCTACAAAATTGATGAAGAAAGAATGAGTATAAAAGATTTATCTACAATTGCTAGCCACATTGAATAGATCTGAAAGTGGAAGAGAAAATTAATCTAATAAAATAAAATGTGTAAAAAGATTCTATAAAAAATTATTCTGCGAAAATCATATGTAAAACGAATTTCATTCTTCGATTTTATTTCTTCGCGAGAGACGATTAAAAAAAGTTTTCATTAAAAATAGTTTATTTACATTCCATTTAACGAATTGATTCCAATAGATAAACATGAACCGATAGACAATCCGATGACAATAGACAAATACATTATCGTTCCGGTGACATGTTGTTCATTCTTCTGTACATATCTGAAAAGGAAATGTTGTCAGAAATTCGAAGAATGGTAATTGAACTTTGGCGCTTCAATAATCATCGAAGTTGATAAATGACCACTCGACACACTGAACAAGAAAATGAGGAGACCGAGAATATACTCGTTATGAATATATACCGGAATAAGATTGCTCGGGTTCGGTTGTCGTAATTTACAAAATAAGATGGTGGGAATAAACATTATTCGGATAATGACATAAATTAAAATTGTCCATTTTCTTTTTGGCTAAAAATAAGTCGATAATTTTTAAAATGAAAAAATATGAACAATGTAAAATGCAGTTAATACTCGACCAGAAAATTCACCCAATCCATTCGTCAAAAAACATAACGTGACAACAAATAATTCATCTACAAATAAAAAAATTGAAAAATCGAAAGAAAATTATCATATGATAAATCTATACCATACCAAATGGAATATTCAGGAGATCGTGAATTCGGTAACATATGTACCGTTACACCGGGCTGTATTGCCAACGTGATGAAGAAAGAAAGTCCGAGAATGAAGGAATAAAATTTGATTTTAAAGAAAATTTGAAAAATTGAATTTTTACTCTTCTCATTTGAAACGATTGAGATTTCGTCATTCATATCTTCCTCTTCCGGTTGATGTTTCATTAATTTTATTTTTTTTATCTAAAGTCATTTCACATCATTCAATTCAAAAAAACAAATGGTGAAACTTTTCTTTTGATGAAGAAATTGTAAACAAGAAAATTTCCGATGAGAAAAACCGTCGTCAACGAAAAGAATCCCATTGTCGAAGCCAAATATCCAGTTTTGAATGAAACGAATAAGATTTTTGAGAGACTTGCCGTCACACCACTCAGTCCTTGACCAGAATTAAATGCACGAATTGAATTACTCGACATCTCTCCACATATACCGAAAAGACCACTTTGTAAAATTGAAGATCCCACTAAAAATTTGAATTTTTAAAGGAAATACGTTTGATGGAGAATGATTAACCACTGACGATGGCTGAATTAAGAAGGATAAAAATGAAATAAATTATTTGCCACGAATCCGTATTCAGGTAGATGGTTGGTAGTATTAACAATAAACAAATGACTTGAAGAAGATATCCGTAATTGATCTTCTTATTAATTGACCATCTGTAAATTGATATCAAATAATTGTTCATAATAATAGTCATCAAATAGAAATAACGAATGAGCAGTTAGAACGCCAACAATTGATGTGAGCAAAGCGGCAAGATTGATGATTGCTGCCATCGAACTTTCAAAATAACTTTGTAGCGATGTTAACGTTCGATTATGAGACGTTTCACTATAATTCGTCGACGTGTTATGGAATTTGGCCATAAAAAACTGTGAATTGATTTAGAAAATATTAATAATGGACAATGTCAAACTACTGTGTCTGTGAGGCAAGTGCACATACATAATAATGTACCACTTCCGAGAAAAAGGAAGGCTAGATATGTTGCTTTATTCTCCTCCATTATTCTTCACACGAACCAAACGAATAGATTTATTCTTCTACTCGTTTGGTTAATTGAAAATAAATTCCGCCAATTTTTAAATTGGAGTATAAGAATTATATGAAATTTTCAATATTATCACCAGATGCCAAAGTCGAACTAACTAATTATCTTAATTTCAATGTTATCAACTTAATCTCAATCATCTGACTAGTGAACTTCATGAAAATATTGTGACCATGTTTACTTAATTCATTGGACTAAATGTTTTAAAACTTATCATTTGAATCGATAAATTTTGCGACTAAATAAGGAAATTTGTCAATCTTTTTCTTTCCATTCATTCATTCCTAATACTTATGCTTACAGACTTTATAGTTCGATTAATTTAGAATAATGATTAAGAACTGTTCAAAAAAGAATTTTATTTTTGATGAATTAAATTCGTAGAAAACTTTTAAACTTTTTATAACAAACAATAACCTTCTCGATCAGAAGAAATGTGAGTGAATTTTAAGAATGAAATAATATTAATTAACTATAATCCTTCTAGAAATCGGAATTCATTATCTCCAATTGACGTAATTGATCATCCACATTATCAGAGATGTCAAAAAAATCGTCGTCGATCTCACTGTCTTTCTTCCGTACAAGTACTTTACAGATTTTCTGGCGGATATCCGTCGAATTTTTGCATGGCTTCAATAGACCTGGACCAATATCGTCCGATTGTTCTATCAATCCTCTGGACGAATTTCGCCTAAAAATACCGTTACTGTTCTGTCTGGGGATGAAGGACGAAGATACTTTCGGTTTTATTGAATTGTCTACTCGATATAGACTTCCTCTCACGGAATTCACTGTCGACAGTCCACCACGCGAAGTTACTGACGTCCTGACAGTTGATCGACAGAAAGCTGATGTTGTCACCGTTGTTATGGGAAAACAGACCGTTTCAGTTGATTGGAGATGTTGTTCCGTCAGCGGACACGAATTACTCATGTTATACTTTTCTCCCAAGCCACAACACAATTTCCATAAACTTGTAGATTTTTCCTGGTAATTCATATTTACGGTATTCATATTTAAAGTCAATAATCTCTTGGGCACTTGAGTCATTTGTGGAGGTTGGGAGAACATTTGTTTATCTGAAATTCAGACAAATGTACTGGACGATAAGAAGAAAAAAGTTTAAACTGAATATTGGAGAAAGTACTTGATGTAACTTAAACAATAAGGCAGAAACTTCGTCGTTTATTCTAAAGAAAATGTTTTTTTCTAAAGTTTTATAAATTATAAAAAAAATTCTTTAACTTTTTCAATTGCATCATAAAAGGAATATCTACTTGCGTGCGAATTTGAGAACGAGAACATTCATATTCAGGACGTTTCGCTTCTCTATTCAACTCACCGTCGTTGTCTTTATGAAAATTTTTCGATCTGAATGGCAATATTGGAACTTTAATACGTTGACTATTCAACATTTCATTCGCATCCTCATACGAATTGTTCTTCTTTTCTACGTAGTTCGTCTGTTCACCACCCATTGTATTCGCAATCAATCCTGCTACTAACGCTTCCAATACCCCTATAAAGAATTGAATTGATTCGAATAAACTAATTAAATGAAAACCTGCACGATAAAATTGACCATGGACAGCCAAGGGAAGTATGTGCATAACAATCTGTCGTAGCATTTCTAATGAACCGATTAAGTGAACGAAACATTGTTTATATAAAATTGGAATTTCATCCATTTTACTATGTAAAACAAATAATGAGAAATAAATTTCAACTGTATGAACATAATGAAATTTTTACCTGTAATTATTAGCAACCAGAGCAAGCACAATCTCCGTAGTATCTTTGTAAAGTTTCAAAGTTTTCAATAACATCAACTTCAACTCCTGCCGTATGCGAAATGTAACACTGGCACAATTGACATTGCCAAATCGATATGATTGTGTATGTAACTTCGCCAAATTTGGGTGTGTTACTTTGAGAAACTGAAAAAGAAAACGAAAGAATTAATGAAAATTAGAGAAATTTTAATGAAATTCACCATTTTTATTTGTTCTAAGCGAGCTCTCGTCGAAAAAGTCCGATTGACAGTTGACGCTAAATTATTGGAAGTGATCGATCGAATTGAATTAATGGAGTGACGATTCTCACTTCGATCTATTTCGATTGATGCTGCTATTTCAGGCACTTTTAGCATTGTTGCTAGTTAGAGGACCATTGCATAATTATGAGAGGAACTTGCCAAAAGATGGTCGTCAATGAGAAGTGAATGAATAAGAAACTTCTAAATAAATAAATATGAATTGAATAATGATTATATTGTTATACAACAACTATATGTACTTATATGTATATGATTGGTCTGCATGATTGAATCGTCGGTAAATGTTCTATAAAATTATTTCCTTTGCTTTTCTTGTTAGATGAAATGGAACAGTCGTCTCTGATCGCTAAAAAAGTACTTCAGTCTTATCATGACACAAAGACTTGAGTAGGAAGAATAATCAGTATGATAATAGATTGATATCAAATATCTTATGATAAATATTATATGATTATTTACGTACTCTTGCATGAATGCAGATGGAATTCGTGTTGGGGAGAATGAAGAAGCGAGAAACATATCTCCTTAGATACAGAACTGCAACAGTCATCCAATGTACGAAACATATACAATTTCTTAAAAGTTGTTGATTGATATTGTATATTTCTTCAAATTTCGCGCTTCATTATGCAATTATCTTTAATTACATACACACCTCATAATTCTACGGTATCATCAGACATATTCATATATATAACTCTATAGATATCGACAACAAAATCAGGATGTTTCTTACCATTAAACATCTTCTCGAAAACCGTCGATATCTTTCCAGTTGTGCCGAAAAGAAAGTATAAGAAAAGGATATAAGTTCGGAACAACATCAACATTATCTTGGTAATTCTAAAAGAAATCCTTCAAATAAAATCGATTCTTGGATGACGTTACAGAAAAGAAATAACAGTAAAGAGGTACCATTGAAAGAAAGACAAACGAAATATACATCCTATCGAGATCAACTGACGAATATTTCCTATTCATATTTTATTTATAGTTCTGTGCACTGATATTTTCTTTTTAATTCGCGATTCTCCTGGTAATTTATGTAGGAAAAGGTTCATGGATTTTTTTTCCTTTCTCTTATGTTCCTCCGTCATCCAATATCATGCTTCTTTTCGAATATCTATTAATTATATTTAACTTATTCTTATAACTTTCATTCTTTCAACAATAATACCATCATACGAAATTTTACCTCTTCAACTTTACTGGGGAACAACTTATGAAAAATCATAAATTTCGAAATAATCTACATTATCCCACTTCCGTTTCTTCTATCTGATCATTGTACTTTTTTTTAATCTTCTATTAAATCTCTTAAACATGTTACGTATCATAAAGTTTTAATATGATTTATAGCCTACCATTCCAACCTGCTAATACCTTCCCAATTATTAGATTTCTCCACACAATATAAGTAGTACAAATTTCCATTTCCATACACAAAATTCTAGCATCGCTGGGAAAAAATCAGGGCATTGAAAAAGTATGTTCTAATCGTCCGGAAAAAAACAAAGCATTGATATAAGAGGCTATAAATTTCTGTGGAAGTTAACTTCGTTTGCACAAAAATAAAAGGAATATTGTCGTTTAATCGCTCAAAATTTCGACGAAACGTGAAGTGCTCTTAAAATCCCCAATGAATGTTTTTAGTTCTTCAAAAAGAAAAACGCCTATTTCTCACATTATTGGTAGTAAATTCATATTCACACCTAACAATCGAACTCAATTCAATTGGCAATCTCTGTTTTATTTATATCGTCCAAAAAATATAAGGAACATATCGAATACTTCTTGGCACAATACGATAATTAATTCGATGTATTCATAAAAACTGAATTGAGAGAAAGTTCTCCCGAGTGATTAATCTCTCAAAACGTCACCTTCTGATAATTAGGTTTAAGTATTATGATTATTATTTCTTAAGAAGAAATGGCTCACGATATAACATCCGTTGTTCGATATATCAACTTATTCGTAAATTTGCTTTACTTACTTAATATTGGAAACGGTAGATAAAAAAATGGTAATAAATAAGATATTAAATAAGTCTACGACTACTGTATATTCTTATGATTAATAATTTATTACATAAAAATTTCAATGTCTATAAACATGCCTCTCACCGTTCTCTTTTTTATATTATATATTTTTATATGTCTGCAGTATGACTACCTTATTAAATGCTCAACATATATTTACAAACTTTAAATTTTATTCTTTTGTCCAGATTCAATTTGTCATCAATTCAAAGATAATTATGAGACCATTAATAATGTAGCATTATTTCATCGAACGAAAGAAAGTAGATGAATGTAGAATGATTGTAACTAAAAGGAAAGACATAGACAATCGATCAACTACAATTTCACTTATCTTTTAATTAATGGAATGATCATCGTTCTATGCTGTTCGATACTTGTAGAGGTCGCCATGTGTCAAACTTAAAAACTACATATTCCTTATACAGTAATCATTGCTTCTAATGGAAATTGATGTCTGACAGTGAATTATAATACCCTAATGAAACGATGTGGAACTAACAGAGAGGTAGATCTATCTTAATTTTTCCCTCGTGCTGTGCAACCAATAATATTGGTCCAATATACTTTTCATGCCAATATTAATTTCTCATTTATCCTTCATCATTAGTCTTCTATTCTTACAGATATTACGTCAATTTACCATGATGATCATCAACAATTCGAATTTTTACACAACCTTCAACATTTTTCCTTAAAAAGTCGCCTGTCCCATACCATAAAAAATCCGTATAAAAAACCAAACCACTTTCCTTATCTTAAACTATCATCTTTCTGACAATTTATCGATCGATTTTCCTTTCTTTCCAACATAGATCGAATTTTTGATTAGGATAAGTTTAATGCGACAACGTTGAAAGGTGAAGTATTAATATAATTAGGAATCACATCGACATTCTTCCGACAACCTACTCTAACAAATAACGGGATGTAAGTTAATTAGAATATGTTGTGTTGTTAACATGCCGCAAAGGTTCTTCGTCCCATTAGCACTCCTTATGTTTATTAATCTCGTGAAGCCTCGTTCAATGCACACAAATTCATTTCCTCTTATACTAACAACATGAGCATAATTTTATCTAACAAATTTTTTCCTTTTTCTTACACAGAAACCGGTTGTTTGAAACCATATCAATTACTAAATTAAATGCGAATTTAATTTGTTCAACTATATTTCCATCGTCGTTTTCATAAGAATTAATTAGTGTCCTTACTCCAGAAACAACAAAAAATTCCCGAAATTAACTTCCTATGAATTCTTTAAGAAGTTATAAACAAACCTTCAATATTTTTACATACATAGCGAACGTATGTTTGGAATAAACTAACAAGTTAACTGTAAAAACGCATAATAAATTTTAAAATTATATTTTTATCCATTCTTCACCCAAATATCTGTTTTCTTCTACTTTTCATAATATGTTTCTTAAAAAAAAAGAAACCGCTTGTCATATTCGAAAGAGATAAATATAGGAAAATATGCAAAAGAAATTGAGAGAATTTTTCTTCTATTCCCGTTTTTTTGATGAATAATTCCTATTTCCCTTTTTTCATCTTATTGTTTGTCCTTATTAAAAATATCTAATTAAGGAATTTCCTATTCAGAATAAATGAACTTTGACAATACATTTGACAATAATAATAATATCATTCACACTTAAACCGATGACGTTCCTATCTTTAGAATTGATCAACGATTCTAATTTTTCTTTTATTGTCGAATTAACCTAATTATATTTTCATATTCCTTAGGAACTAATCTCACAAATTGCTAAGTGGATTAATGAAGAGTCTAGTAGATTGGAGTGAAAGAGAAGAATGAAAATCATAATTTTTAATCGAACTTAAATTGAAAAGAAATAAATAAATATAAGGTAGAAATATTCTGCTAAAAATTATCGGTCTTATAATTTCCGCCGTTTTCCCATTGCGTCATTGTTCTCCTTTTGCAACTTCTTACGTAAACGAGATCGTCGATTCTGATACCATACCTGGATAAGGATAATATTTAGACATTTTATAAGTTACCTAATAACAAACCTGAATGCGAGATTCGTTCGTGTTAATCTCATGTGCAATTGCCAATCTCTCATTAATATCCGGATATGCATTCTTTTCGAAATGTTCGTTTAATAACTTCAATGCTTCCCGATCGAAATTTGTTCTTGGTCTTCGTGCACGGAAAGCAGACGATCGAATTTCGACCTTCTTATTTAAATTTAATTGTACTTCATTTGACTGATTGGAATCGGATGGAAGTTCTGTAAATTTTCTTTTATTTTCACGAACATTCTGCCATTCAATCTTTTTCGTTATTGGCTTTTCCTCTTTGAGAATTGAATCGATTCCAAATGATAAAACATTTTTGTTGTTCTCAGAATATGTTGTTAAATTCTCTTTGTTATTTTCTGTTATTGTTGAATTTTCTTTGTTGAATTCTGTAATAATATTTTCCGGCCAATACCACGAATTCTCTGGAATAAACGACTTGTTACATGTGGAATATATGGAATTATTACACATTTCTGTCGTATCTCCATTACTACTATTGGAATCGCTGTCTTTCCGATCTCCAAATCCAGAATCGTTATTTTTATTATTCATTTGTTGTTGATAATTTGAATGAAGAGAATAATTTGTGTAAAAGAGATATTGCTTCACAACGTCATTCAACATTTCCAATAACAGAAAATTATTAGTGTGGAAAAGAGCAGGAGTAAGATAAGAATTGATGTTTTTTATTGAATTGTAAATTCTGTTCAGATTTCTTATCCTTTATATATAATTGTTGGATAAAAGTGAATAAACGAACACAGAGAAATCAGATGAAACATTTTTATTAATTTTCTTCTTGTTAATTTGATGACTTCGACGCGTCACATCTCTCATTGGATTTGATTAGAATCGGCTTCCTCTATTCAGTTTATCAAAATATGTGACGCCATGATTTCTTGACGAGCAAATTGACCATCAAACATCGCCGCAGCACACCATTCAATTCCATTCAATTAATTTGTATTTCTTTTTTCCTAAAAAAATAAATAATTTTCTTTCAAAAATTGAAATAACAAACCAATTTTCAAGAGGGAAAATTGTCGGTGTCCGATGTTTTCCATTCTCCCATTTATCTCACATATCTTTCTATTATTCAATTTAACTGCACCATTCTTTATGAAGCGTTCGCCATCTATTCGTCTATCGACCAATTTCGTCTGTAAAACTATTTCCAGAATATTTACTGGAAAAAAATTGAAAGACAATTTAGACAAATAGAAATTTTACATAAAGAAAACAATTTCTTGATAATTTTATCGAAGTCAAACCACCGTTCTCGGACGAAGAAATTTCTTCTAGATATTCATCTGTTAAATTTATTTCCATTCCTTTTCCAAATAGAAATTGGGAGACTTTCTCACAACGGTTCGCTACTTCCACTCCATGAATTATTTCAATAAAATTTTTTGCTAATTCAATTTGAGGCGGTTTCTCATCGTTGTGATTGTGAATTAAACGATCAATTTGGTCGTTGGAAAAGGAAGAGAAATAATTTAAATACATTCGACAATCCTTATCAGGAATATTTCGAAAATATTGATACAAATCGAACGGCGAAGTCAATTTTGGATCGAGAAATAACTTTCCACTATTTTTATTTGATTTACCGATTTTATTTCCAGCTGAATCGACTAACAAACGATGAGTCAATCCGAAGACATTCTTCTTATTCTTCTTCCAAATAAATTCTCTTCCTGTCTCAATATTGCCTGATTGATCTTGTCCTCCTAATTGGAAGATGCAATTGTCTGATTTGTTCAACATGTACCAGTCGTAAGATTGGAATAATTGATATGAGAACTCAATGAACGATAATCCGTTTGATGAATTAATTCGATTTTTAATCGTCGATCTTGATAACATATCTCCCATTCGATGATATCGACCAATATCTCGATAGAACTCCAAAATATTTAGTTTGTTGTACCACGAAGAATTTTTGACAATTTTCAATTTTTCTCTCAAATTTTTATTAGTGAAATTTCTTGAAATTATTTGACGTATCTGCTTTTCGATCAATTGGGAATTCTTCTCAATTATGTCGACCGCCATCACATTTCTTTCTTTAGATTTACCGGAAGGATCACCAATTCTGGCGGTGGTATCTCCGATTAATATGATCGAGGGAATTTCATGATGGAAATGAAGTCGCAACAAAGTGAAAAGAGGAATACAATTGCCTAATTGAAGCGAGGGAGCTGTTGGGTCAAAACCACAATAAATAGTTCCTTTCTTCCCAATTTCTAATAAATTTTTCACTGAACTAAAAAAAATATTTTTGTTTGTGTGAAATTAAAATGAACTTATCTTTTGGAATTACATTGTCAATAATATTTCGATTAGTGATCGTTGTAAATGAACGTCGTAACATAAACATTTCCCACAACTAACTCGTGCAATGTACTCAGCTAACAATTTTAGAAGTTAAAACTAGTCGATTTTGATTTGTCTTATTATCAGACTATTTCTTCCTTTTTCGTTAACATCGTTCTAGAGAAATCCCCCATCGAAATAGGAAGACCGAACAGAATTGTGAGAATTTTTATTTATTTATAAAAGTGAAATTTCTTAAGAATAAAACTATAGGGAATTAAATGAAATTAAAAAAAAAGATAATAAATATTGATATTGAAATCATCACCATTCGTCACTAGTTTTTGTATTCCAAAAATCAGTTTTCTCTTCTTCCTCATCTTTCTGGGAATCAGTTTTCTCTTCTTCCGAAAAATCAGTTTTTGATGAATGACAACTGTTTCTAACAGATTCGTCGTCGATATGACAACCAGTTAAAGTATGTTGAGGTGTCTCATTATCTGACGATTCATCATTATTCTCTCCTAGAATAGTTGTAGAAGCTCTTGTTGAATGATTATTTGAATGGAATTCATTCGTTTGATGGAATGATTGAGAACTGTGAGAATCATTTATTCCATTCTCCTTTCCGATTGTCGACGAAGTAATTGATTCTTTTCTTGATGAATTTTTGCTCGTAACCAAATTGCTTTTATAATCACTGGGTCGTCTCCATTGAATTTTGAACAAGTTAATTTCCAGTTCCATTCTTTCCTAAATCGATTCGTATTATTTCGATATTTCGTCGATATGAAAAATAAGTGAACTTGAATTAAATTATATTGATTCAATCGAAGATGTTTATCACACACATTATTTATACATTTCTCTGTCGTATAATTTTCCCGAACTATCTCGTTCGTAATATCTTGAATGAATAATCTGTAACGATCTTTCTCTTCTCTTGTTAAAAAAGAGTAGTTATTTCATTTTATATTAATATCCTAATAACTTTTTCTTCGCATAGTTCTCAAGAACTGATAATTCTTTTTGAAAAATTGTAGATTCTGTATCAAATTTTGTGTTATCATCATCCGTCAATAAATTTCCATAAGATTTCTGAAGTTTTGTTTGAATATCGTGCGTTCTCTTCGTATTCTCTTTCGTCCGTTCACGTAATTCACTAACTTGTTCACTACACTCAGAAATTTGTAATTAGCAATATAAAGTAAAAAATTTTCACCTTAAACTTTGTTGATTAGTAAAAGTAATTTCCGATCTTTCTAATAACGATTTCATTGGACTTTTCGGCGGCATATCATGTGAAATGGAATTATAAGTGTCATCTAAATCAATCAAATTTTTATATTTAGTATCAACTGATAATTGATTGTCGATATTATTCTTCTTTTCTCTCTTCTTCGTCAGTTTGTGATCGTTATAAATATTTGTATTATTTTTCAATTTCGATTTGACATCAGCATAACTCAAAATTCGAGGATGGAATGGCTTAGTAGAAATGAATCTGTCCGAATGTTTCTCAATCAAATCTCCAGATCGTTTATTTACATATCGAGGTCGAGCTGATCGTGTAGAGGAAGATAATTGACTGATACTCCTACTGGAACAATGAGATCGAGCCGTTTGTATTCGATCTCCACGATAATTCTTTACTTGAGATGCTGAATCTTCATATCGTATCGATGATAAATTATCGTTATATGAGGCAAAGGAATTTCTTGAATTACTTCTGATATTGTTACGTAAAATTGTAGAGGTTATTGGATCAATTCGAACATGAGATTCTTTATCACCTATTCGATGTCGTATTTTATCAGCGGCAGCAATTTGATGTAATAATTTCCGTTTTGCCGTCTCACGTGACAATTGACTATTCAACATAGATGAAGGCGGGCGGTTATCTATTCGTGCTGATGAAAGTTTAATTTAATTAATTTACTTTTAGAATGATATTTCAAATGAAACATTTAGCATTGTACACTTTCCGATAATGATTCTTCAAATGTGACGCCACTATCTGTTTCCCAATCAAATTACTTTTCTTTATTGCCATAACTAATAAGCAGGAGAAGAATAATTAACAGTTTAACATATTCGATATGAAGACAAGTTAATGAAGACTGAAACTATAACCATTACTTTGTGAAGTGGGTTCGATACCGAACACAAATTTATCATGTTTCGATTGATGCATTCCGCTTTCCTTTCCAGTTTTTTCCAAAATATCAGAAGTTACTGCAAGAAAATAATTTTCTTTTCCTTTTAGTTTAATGAATAGATTCAATACATAATTACCATGACAACATGAGAACAGAATTATTAAACTAGGGAAGGAAATACGCAGAAACTGATTTTGTAAATGAAACAAAGTTTCTGATATGTTTCCTCCACAAACTCATTTTGAACAATTAATTTTATTTTGAAGTATTTTATCAAACATTCAATTTTTTAGCGTTATACTACCAACAATTTAATAAAGAATTTAATAAACTTATCGAAATTCTGTTATATCTATTTATTGATTATTGATTTTCATTTCCTTTCAATGTACCAATGACGGCAGATAGAGACGATAGTCGGAATGATGCGATTAATTCTTTCATAAGAGAATTTAACGCGTATAATAGGAAAGAAAGAAATATTACGAAACCTGAAACAATTGGCGAAAAAAAAGAAACGATCAAAGAAATCATTCCAAAAGAAGATAAACGATCAGAATGGTCATTGACAAATTGGTTGTTGAATAGACAACCGAATAAGAGAAATTCACGTCCAACAAGAGTATCAAATTTTGTAGATTATCCGAAATTAATATGTCAAATTATTTTGTGGATTTTACTTCAGGCGATTTTTTATCGAATTGAATTTGGTCTTCCATTTCTAATCGTCTCACTCATTTTCTTCATTTATTTCAACACGGGAAAGAGACGATCTGGTAAGAGTGCTTATAGCGTTTTCAATGAGAATGTCGAGGCAATTAGTGGAACGTTCGATGGTAAATATTATGAAGATTTATTAAAAGGACGACAGTTAATCAAACGATAATTTCAATGAATCAAAATTAATTATCGCTAACGAAATTGAAAAAACCGTCTATTCTATGTTAAAAATAAATAAAATTTATTCGTTTCATTTTCATTCTCTTATTCGACTTTAAATATCTGTTCAGATTCACATTCATAATACATATCTGTCATTTATAATAACAATTTGTGAATTGAAAACAATAGAAAAAATTATAATAGAAAACATTATAATAATATGATAATTGACATTAGAATGAACAGTCTGATGACAGTGGTGAAAAGAAAGAGATAAAAAAATATTTTGATTTTTAGCAAATATCGGAATATTTTGAACTGTAAATGATAATTGATTTTTTTCTGATAGATTTGTATGAGAATATGTTGAAGAATGAAAGTAATTTTCAGTTGAAATCAATAGCTTCCCCTAAAAAGAATATAGTTGGAAATTGTTATATAATTTTACGTGAAACAAATCGAGCAATTCCTTCCTGAATTATTTATGAGATATTTGAATATTCGATAGATCATTTTTTGAATCGAGTTTATTTTGGGATCGAATCTCCTATTTTGGAGAGTTAAATTTTAATTTGGAAATATTAAGAAATTGAAGTTTGAATTGATTGAATATGGATTTCAATTTTGAGTTCGATGAAGATAACATGTTAAATTAAAATTCATTTTTTTCTTGTCAATTGTTTTTTTCTCATCATCAACTTTCCATCAAATGGATTTATCGATAATTGATCTGCATTTGCTGCTTCAACATGAAATACCTTCCCTTGAAAATTTCTTTTTGAATGTTAGGGGAATGAAGATTACACCAGGATCATGTTTATTGGAGAAGGATGGTCAAAATCTGGTGGGAATTTCAATTGGTGGCGGTGCTCCCAATTGTCCATGTGTCTATATCGTTCAAGTGTTCGATAATACACCAGCGGCGAAAGATGGTTCTTTAGCAGCTGGTTAGTAGTAGAAGGGAAATAAAGAACAATATCTAATTAATATGTTGTAGGAGATGAAGTGTTGTCAATTAATGGACATAGTGTGAAAGGATGTACAAAAGTGGAAGTGGCTCGTCTTATTCAGAACACGAAACAAAGTGTATCAATCTCATACAATAAATTACATGTGAATGAAAAGAAAGGAGTGACATTAGATATTCGTTAGGAAATTATATGTTGATTATATTCATGAAACTTGTTATTTCCAAAAAGTTATGAAGAAAATGAAACATCGTATGGTGGAAGGAATGTCGGCGGAAACGGCAGATGCATTTGGATTAAGTCGTGCAATTCTATGTAATGATGGATTGATTAAACGATTGAATTCATTAGAAGATACAACACAAATGTATAATGGACTTGTGTTACATTTGAAAAGATTATTAAAATATTCATATGCGCTCGGAATTATCCATCGGAAATTTGGAGATATATTTTGTGAAATTGCTGTTCGTGAAACTCAAGATGAATCACATCGAGCATTTCGCGAGTTCGGAGAAGCTCACCAATTGATGGAGAAGTATGCGAAAGAATTATCGATGACATTGAAACCAGTCATCAATGATCTCAACACTTACATGAATAAAGCGATTCCTGATACGAGACTAACAGTGAAGAAATATGCTGATGTCAAATTCGAATATCTCTCGTATTGTTTGAAAGTGAAAGAATTGGATGATGAGGAATATGCGTTCGCTCAAATTAATGAACCATTATATCGTGTGGAAACAGGAAATTATGAGTATCGGTTAGAATTATAATTAATTTAAGTTATTAATATTATTCTTATTTAGATTAATACTCCGATGTCGACATTTATCACGAAAGAAGTTCGCTCAAATGCGACAGAATGTTTTAGAGAAATTAGAATTATTAGACTCCAAACATGGTTAGTTCATTATTAAATGATGAATTAATCGATCTTGTTAATGAATGATTTTAGTTCAAGATATTGTTGGTCAATTACAAAGAATGGTTTCCGGTTTCAGTAGTTATTATCAGGACTGTTACAAAGCTTTGAAGGAGATGATTTTGTTCCCAATTGAAATTGAATTACCGAACGAATGTCTCACAAACGACCATAGGAAATTATTGCAATTGCCAATCGTCGATGATGAATAAAATGACTAAACTTTTCTTTAATTTCTATTTATTATTATTTATCTCATTCAATCCTTTAATTTATTCAATAAAATTAATTTTATTCCTTTTTATAGAAACTGTGAACTTCCAACTCGACCACAGATTAACCGGAAAATGATAATAAACTTTTACGTCTTTCAGTTTTATCTATTTCCGCTAACAATTTCCTTATTCTAACTTTCTTTTATCCCGATACTCGTCTATGTCATATTTTACCACCGAAAAAAACATTATTGCCATACATCCAGTTTTCGAACGGTTTGATATTACCAAGGACATCGAAACGTTTTATATCAAATTTCTGTTTATTCTTCTTATCGAAAAAAATGTCGATGTTGTCTTATCATCTGTTTTATACTTTTCCGTTACCTGACCAAATAGACATTCGATCTGAAACCCGTTTCAAAGATTTTAATCAATTCATTAGAATTTTTATAATCGCCAATTTATCTTGCTTATTCCAAGGAGAACTAGCTAGTATGGCTAATATTCCTTAAATGATCTACGGAGAACGTTTTAGTTCATTCATTGAAAATTTATCAGTTTACAATTTCTGAATTTTTATAACTTTAGACCTAAAGAAAATATCTACATTTAGACTATATTTATTTATTATTACATTTTAATATACCTATTGTAGATTCTACAACATCAATATAAAAAGAATCAATAAAAAATGTTCTAATTTTAATTATTTTCCTTCTTTCTTTAACAGAATGAGAAAATTTATATTATTACCTATCGTCTTCCTTTTCTCACAAATTCGAATAATCAGAAGCCAATTAAAATGTTACGATTGTTTCTACAACGAGAATTTTCCTTATATGAGAGACGAACGTTGTCGGGCGTTTAATAAAAACGATCCTCCACCTGTCGTACAATGTGACAAAGGTGAACTCTGTCTAGTTATCTTTCTCTCTACTCGATTCACTAATCTTCCTCAATTTAATAGAAACGTTATGAAAGTGTACTGGACTTTCATCAGTTAACTAAGAACGATGGATTAATGAGAGATCGAGTCATTGAGAGGAAATGTTCGAAATCATGCTGGCATGTTAATTGGAAAGTTGGAGCAGCTACACGATGTTGCAGTACCAATTTATGTAACAGTTCCCCAAGTTTGACGGGTAATTCTGTCAAAAATAATATACTTTTCTTTTCTGTTTTTTCACTAATTTTAAATTTCTTAAACCGATTCTTACATTAAACTTTCACTTTGGACAAATCTTAAAAGTTTTTTGTGAACATATTCTGTGAAATTAAAATCCGTGGAAGATATAAATTGGAAGATATAAATTGGAAGATATAAATTGGAAGATATAATGGAAGATATAATTGGAAGATATAAATCTCGTTTTTAACTTTGTCTATGGATATTAATAAATTGTTTAATAATTCTGATGATGGGGACTACGAAGAGTTGTCCGAAATTGACAATAATGTTGATTGTGTTATGAATAATAGTTCCGGAGCGGCGGAAAAGCCAATTGATGAAGGCAAGAGAGGAAGGGGAAGACCGAAAGGTTCTAAAAATACCTGTACACTTTCCACGAATAAAAGAACATGCTATGGTCCAGGTATCGATGGAAGCTGCTTGATCAAAAAAACGGAACTGGTGTCTATTGAATTAAAAATAAACCGTCTACTTTCTGAGAATGTTGATTACAGAAAGGACTTGGTGGCTCTGTCGAATAAATTGGTCGAGATAAGCGATGAAGTAAAAAAAATCAACAATAACTTATCATCAAATATTGCCGAAACAGAGAAATTGACGAAATTGTTTACTACAATTCATGATAAATTAGACATCACAAATGAACCATCATCATTACCGTTGATCCAGAATGTTCCAAATGAAAACAACGGTCCTCTGAAAGGAAAGAATCCCATTGGTGGGGTCAAAGCTTCTTACCTTAACGTGGCAAAATCAAGAAGGAAGAATATCAGTAGAACGACTGGTTCCGTTAACATCGAAGTAGATGTTGAGGAACTAAAAATGTACAATGAACATTGCATGATATTGTCGAAAGACACGTACCAAAAAAGCAATAAGGGACGTGTACATTCATTTTACAT
>JALJEE010000657.1:0-17795 GCA_023231475.1 Seison nebaliae
GTGGTTGTTGGCGTGGTGGTTGGCGTGGTGGTTTGCGTGGTGGTTTGCGTGGTGGTTTGCGTGATGGTTTGCGTGGTGGTTATCCTCCTGATGGATGGCGTGGTGGTTGGGGTGGTGGTTATCCTCCTGACGGTTGGCGTGGTGGTTGGTGTGGTGGTTAATGTCCTGGTGGTTGAGAGTGGCGGTTAATGTCCTGGTGGTTGGGAGTGGCGGTTAATGTCCTGGTGATTAGCATTGTGGTTATGGTCGTCCTGTTGATTCGGGTGGTGGATATGTATGAATTACTAAAAAAATTAGAACAAACTCACAATTGTGACAATCGGAATTGCGAGAAAAATAATGAAAAATATTAAAGATAATAATTATTATCATAAAAACTGAAAATTGAACTTATTCAATGAATCTATTTAGTCAAGTTAAACTACTGGAATTTAGCTTTAAAAAGTGCGCGCTCAAGAAATTAAAGAAAATTTTAGGTATTCCCTTATAACACGTCATCAAATGTGTAATTCAATCAATTATTAATTTTTTGATTCTATTTATTCATTCAGAAGGAATATAGTTCAAATTATATAGTATAATATTATACTATATTTCCTTACTACTTTTCCAACTTTAACGGTCTGGATGTCTGGAATTTTTCATTTACTAAAAGGGGGACGAAGAAATTAATTTCCCTTCGCACTTCGTATCCCCATCACTACTATCCATCACCAGTAGAAGCGAGCTTAAGATGTAAAGACTATTCTTATACATCTTTTTTTAAAAACTTTTACTTCCATGTATAGCCCAATAGTCGGAAATAATCAAACTATGAAGTGAAATATTTTATTGGTTCCAAATTATTTCAAATGAAATAGTTTATTTTCGTTTTAGAATTATGATATCTCTATATAAGGCATGACTATTTCATAAAATAAATAAAATCAAATTTGTGTTCAAAATCTAATAAATATAACAAGAAAAATCGATTTTATTAAATTTTTTAACTGAATATAAAAATTTGATGAGTAACAATTCTGGTGTGTTTTGATTTCGTCACCTTGTATAGATAATTTAACAATATTCCAGCAATTCGGTGATTCAGTTCGGTGATTTCGCCTCCTTGTTTTGTTAAAATAAGTCATTACATCGCGTTTTTAGGTGAATTCAGTGATTTGGTCACTTTTTGATTAAAATATTTGATTAGTTATGATAATGCTTCGAAAGAATATTCTGAAAATTGGACAATCAAATGTTTTAATTTGGAGGAGTTCAATTTTAATAAAACCAAGTGACCAATCACCAAATTTAAGGTAATTGCCGAAAGAAGGTGACGATATCAACGAATCTAAGGAAAAAAAGAGACGAATCACCGAAATACAACAATGTAAAGCTTAACCGTAATTCAAAGCTATGTCCGATTTTTTTATGTTAAATCTGAAAAATAACTGTTAAATTAGTAAAGAGAAACGTCACGGATACCTGTCGTTTACCCAAGAAACCATATGTTTCTTCATCAGTCCATTTCAAGTCCATTATTTTGTACATTCTGCCACCAATTTCACATTTGCCAATCTCGATTTTAACGTTGGCACTCCATGCATTTCTTTCGGTAATCATATACCCGATAAGCCAATGAAATTATTTTTCCACTTCCCGCTAAACAATTGGGGAATGAACCATAGGAGTAACAGTAAAAAGATGAAACATTTCCAAAAGAACGAGGAACATCGATATGGAACATTCCTCCTCATTCTCTTCCACTCAATGCGACCATCTTCCAGTTCAGTTTGTTATTAAGAAGTCTCATCATCCACAACAACAAATGTCATGCAGACAACTATCTTGACTCAATGTCTTCGACTGTCGATGAAAAGAACCGCCAACTCAATCATCAGTTAAATGAATTTGAAAAAGACTGTGATGACTGTAATGTCTGCGATTAACGGAGATGGAATAAAAGAAAATATCAATTTGAAAACGAATAAATCGCGGACGATATTCGAATTTATCAGTAATATTCAACAAATATTATTCGTCGGAAGAACAGGAAAATGGAACGTTCTCCTCATCCTCCAATTAAATTAATTCAATAACCAGTTCAGTAATGACTTTCGATAAAAGAGTGAGATATCATCGAAAATATATTCATCGTAGGACAAATGATAATAGAAATTGTCATTCGATGAAAAAGAAAAGTAAAAAATTGTTTTGTAAATCTCATCGATCCGAACGTAAGAATCATCATCGAAAGAAGAAGAAATCTTCCGATATCAAATTAACATTTGACATTATGATATTGATTATTATATATATTAATTAACATGGAGCTATCATTGTAGCACATCGTAAATTTTAACTGCTCATCCTCCACTAGTGAAATTGAAATTTGATTGAATCGCGAGCACAAAAATATTAAATACCGAGACGCCCTCAAATCGAGAGCCAACGAGTCCTCGATCCCCATTTCTACTCCTCTTAATAGGAGCGCTCATCCGCCTCCGATAAATGGTCTTCCAGTAGTGAAATGTGGAGCTATTAAGATTCTATTTCTATTCCATTCTATACTATTCTAACAAGTAAGTTTTTCGTTAAATTTTGACTAAAAAATAATCTTGAAATATCGGACAAAACCGAACACGGACAATGATCAGAAACATTTTTATTAAATCAGGGAAGGAAAAAAATATGGGTGTATGTTACCTATTTTAATAAGAATATGTATTTCTGAGTTATCGATGATCCTGAAGCAGATAGGGTAATTAAAATTTTTCAATCAAGTAAAATTTCTTAGATAATTCAAAAAAACCCTTTTCGAACAATGTTCAATAATTGCGTAATTATAGTATATTAAATTTTTTTTTTATATATTCTGTGTCACTTTTTCATGCTAAAACCGAATATTTTACTTAAAATTAGTTATTTTTGAAATTTCTCGACCTAAAATATGATTTTCGAATCTCAAAAAGAGAGAAAAATGAAGTTTGTTAATTGATCGATTATTTGACACAGAATTTTACATTTATTTCCCCCCAACTACAGGCTATTAAAAAGGTCTTGAACAGGGCTATCTAACGGTGTGCACTACTACGCATATAATGCTATTTGACGAAAGTTGTAAGCATTTTAAAAAAAAATTTTTTGTCTGATTACTTTTGAATAGACCTGTATAGTCACACAACATATTCTGATAATCTTTCTGAAAATATCTCGTTTCCATTATTTTGATGTCTTGATGAAATTCCCTCCATGTTCTTCGGAAACACTACGCAAATTATTTGTACCGTTATACCATATACCATACAGCAAAAAACAACGGATAACCGTTCGTTTTCGAACATTTTTTTCCTTCGTTCCAAAATCGCAATTTATTGTAATTTTCCTATTGTCACAGTAACTGGACTCGTGTTTTAACCAGTCTCCGTAGGACTAAAGGTTAAATGAAGGAAATTTAGCTTAGCCGATAGTTGCTAAGCAACAAAGATAACAATAGAATAACAAGATAATGGTTACGCATGAAATAACTGACGAAACGCAGAAGGAGATAGAAAGTACAACGAATTTGACACAAAATTATCAGTTGTCGAACAAGGAGAATGAGAAACAGTATAGAAAACATAATTCTTATAATAAAATCCACGTAGCAAATTTTGGAAAAGCGCTGAACGAAAAGAGTCTTAAATTATTATTTCAGCCATTTGGAGAAATCAATTTGTTAAATGTCATTAAATTGGGTACTTCCGATGCTCATGCTTATATCGGTTATCGGCAATTATCGATGGCTGAGAAAGCAGTGAAAATAATGAACAATCACGAGATAAAAGAGATAACCGGAGAGAGTTATTGTCTCAATGTTCGACTTTCAAGCGACATGATTAAACATAATTATCGTTCATCGAATTATCATAATAACAAACCGCAGACAATCTGTGTAAGAAATTTGAATGACAAGATTTCCATCAACGAATTACGAGAGATGTTCGGAAAAGTGGGAAAAATCTTATCAGTAAATGTTGTGCAAAAATATCCGAATTATCGGACAGTTTTGGCATTTGTAACTTATAATTCAGCGGCGAGTACGAAAGAAGCTCAGAGTAAATTTAATGATTTATATTTTATGGGAGAGAAGATTAATGTAGTTATTCAACGATAGTTATTCATGTTTTGTATACAGACATGCTATAATAATATCAGATCTTTTGAAGAAATAAAATTTGGGATTATCTTTCTATTTTTATTAAGAAGAATTCCATTAAAATAAATACAAAATTAAAAGTAGTTTGGTGTAAAATGAAAATTTTTAAAAGAATCGTTTTCATTTCCGTTGTCTCAAATTATTTGATTGGCGATAATGGCCGGTGAGAGATAAATGACTATGATTATGGCTATTGGTGCTATGAATGCTCGATTGTTTCGTCGAAGGTTTATGGCGAGAATTTATCGTCGCTTGAATTCCCTTCAGATTGTCTGACAATGTCAAATCATTTGTTGGCGAACGATAACGTCGATGTTGATAATTTGTAATCGAATTATGTTCATATGATTTCAATCTGTTTACTTGGGAAGCTCCATGAATGTTGTCGTATGATTTGGGAGATGATTTGAAATAAGCAGTTTTAGATCGAGCGAACACTCCTTTACCTTTAATTCTCATGACATCTAAAGAACAAATTTGTAATTTTTTTCAAATACGTTATCAAACTTGATTTATGTTCCGTTTTCCTTATCTGTCTAATATTAAACAGATAAATATTTGGAGATGAAATATTTGATTGAGAATTTAATGTCTCATTTTTATGAATGGTTCTTCTCTTCGACATATTAATATCAGTCGCTGGTGAATCGGGACGTTGTGGTCGTCGATTAATCGAAGCAGTTCGATTATATCCCAAATCTTTATAAAATCCCAATTTGGAATCTTCTTCAACAGTTGTACCTGATGGAATTCTTGTTGGAAACTTCGATTTTTTCCGTCTCGTTTCCTGTGTCTATTAGAGAAGTTAATATAATTGAGAAAAATATTAGAAACGTTATTTTTAGGTGGAGCTATACCGCTCACCGATGTAATTGATGCACGATCTAAAATCAACGAATTTTTTCTATTAGGAAATTTTATATGTTCTAAACTTGATTCTTTCCCCAAATAAATTTTGGATGATGTCTAGAAGAATAATCGATTATTTTCAAATTTTTGGAGGGAAATTCAACTAGTCGGTTTTCGATCGGTGGTAAAGAGACGAACTTAGATTCGTCTTTTTTATTTATTTTTAACTCCGTTATTTTTTGGTTGCACCTTGCTGAAAACGGTTTAATTCTCATACTAAAAATTTGATATTAAATTTAAATTAAGTAAAATAAGAACTTGAAATTATTATCACTCCTTTCATGGAAACGGTTGGGATTCTCCATTTTTGGAATGATAGGTCTAACATGTGCCGTCTTCGGTCTAATCTTCTTGCGGATTTCTTCTGAATTCTTTACTGGAATGACAGTTGGATTATGCTTCATAAACATAGCGCTCAAAATGCGTTCTTGAGGTTGAACGGAAGTTATTGTTAATGTAGCCTCTAACGATTGTTTGGTATCATTAATGGTTGCATGAGAGAAGGAGCTACTGGTCGTAAAACTTTTTTCTCGAGACAAATTATAATCTTTCTCACCCGTTCCCAGTTCTAAATTGTTCTCATTGAACAATAGATTACTACTAAAACTTTTCTCATTCGACTTATTATCACATTTCATTGAATTACTCATTTTATGAGTTTCTTCATTGATATTCTCGTGATCTTCCAACTCTTCAATCAACAGATGGGATTCCGGTTCATTATTGACGGGAGAGTATAACGTGGCATCGGTTATGTTACTCGTACAATTACTATTAGTGGATGAGATATTTGACTTCGACAGTTCGATTTCCTTCTCTTGATCTAATTGAAAATATATTATAGAGAAATTAAAGTAACATTAAACTTGAAAGTTTAATGATTTGTCGAAGGAAATTCTTGAATTTTTTCGATCGTATAATCGATTTCCATAAATGAGCAACGAGTTTCATTTTTATTTGATTCTGAATGAATTCATTGGGATCCGTTTCTTTATTGTCACCAGATCGTCGAAGAAATTTATTTCTTTTATCTCTCTGTAAACGTTCGATAATATTAAGTTTCTGTCGACGAGTGGTAGTGCAAAAAGATGAATCTTTCGCAATTAACTGTTGTAAGTAACCGGACTGTTCAATAATTTCATTTGATGAATTATTCCTTTCGAATTTCATTGGCGATCCTTCGACTAACAACTTTTTAGATAACTCAAAAGGATATTGATCATTTGGATATTTAGTAGGTTTGGGAGAATTGTTGTGTTCACTCACCGGATAAAAAGTAACTGCACCACTATTCTCATTTAATTGTAGAACGTCATAATTCTTATCAGACTTAATCGAGGACTTTGAAGGAATTATTGAATTTAATGTCGATCCCATATCATTAATCGAAGCAACTGTAGAGATTGTGGTGGTTGGAGATGGCAGCGATGTTGTTGTAGTTTTGTTGAAAGTAGTTGAAGGAATGATTGCATTTCCATTCAACCGTAAATGAGGAAATCTTGAGATCCAGTCTCGACATTCTTCCTGAAATAATTGATTGTTATTATATTTATTATTCAATTGATTATCGCGAATATATTGAGGTTGCACCGAATTCAAATTGTGAGATTCGTTAGAGAAAATAAAATTATCAATATATTCGAATAGTAGTACATGTGGCTGTTTGAGTAAAGTTGAATGAAATCGATCATTCATAATAGACCATTCGGATGACGGTTGCATCATATCACTTGTCCATGATAAGATTGATGATCGGTCAGTGAATGATTGAGTAATAGTAGCGAATGATTTCTTTTTTTTATACTTCGTTCGGACTGGTGGTTTCTCCGAAATATATTCTTCATCAGATGAAATGTAAAGGATTTGTTTATTATTATTCGTTCGTTGACGATTGTTCATCTTATAAGATTTAGTTGGTATATCGTTCAAATTCAAAATAAATGATGATTTGTTCATTGTTGAAATTGACGAATTTGATGGCGACGTACATATTTTCATATTTATGGACATTATAAATAATTTAAGGAAATTCAATTTGGTTTTTTTTTGATTTTTTCCTATTTCTTCTTTGTACCGATTAATTTTAACTTCCAACGGAAATTATTAGTTTTGTTTGACAGTTCTCTTTTTATATCCTCACGAAATAGTACTACGTTCTCCTTTTTATATTCTAATAATAGTTTCAATTGTTGATAATATTTATAGACAATTTCGGTGTTTTTTTCATGAGAGAAGGGGAGAACAGAAGAAAAGAAAAGAAAACTAATAAAATTAATTGTGTTTCTTCTATTCTCTTGTCAATTGTTATGTTGCTACTGTATTCAAGTTGTTGTATCCAGCCATTATAGACTTTCTAAATAATCTGCGTTGCTATAGCAACAATCGTAAATAGTTTTAGTAATAATATATTTATGGTATGTGACGAAATTGTATGACATTCACAAATCAACTGAAAAATAATAATTTGATGTAATTTGTATTTGAGAAAAGACGAGGAAAAATGAGTATAGAACTTCTAGTCAATGACAGAACGACTGATATGAAATGGGTTTAAATTTAGGAAGTAAAACTAAACAAAAATTTTTATACAAACATGCATTCACACTCAAATTTATACTGCATTGAATGGAGTGGAATACACTGAGTGGAATGAAGCATACTAATATTTTTCAAAAACAAAATAACGTATTGAACATAGTAGGAATGTGTAAGATTAACATAATACAAATGATTAGGAAAAAAGAGTTTCTCAAAAATCGTAATTTCTTTTTTCATTAACAAACTGAAAATATTGAAACAATTCTAATGACTACAATTATCAAAAATCTTTTCATTTTCCTAATACTTACAATTTTTGGTTCCTACAACTGAAATTTCCGAAAATTTATTTACTTCACAAGTTTCTTAGGGTTTATATACATTTCCAAAGTTCAATTTGTTATCGTGAACTTTCATGAAGACTTGCTATGTTTTCCCATCGAGGAGAACTTGGGGAACATTATCATTCTTTTATTATTAAACTATTAAAAGTAAAATGAGAAACTTCAATTTCCAATAAATTCACTTGATCTCACGTCAGATGTATCATATACATCAAATAAACAAATTAGAAAAGAAAAGGATAGATAGAACAGTTTTGACGAATTTCAATTTCTTAATCAGAAATTTATGGAGGAAAAAGAAACGATGGAACTGTTCGAAAGGTTTGAGAGAATTATTACATAATCACTCTCATAATCGCAGGTTCACTCGACCTATAAGACACATAAAAGTCCAATAAAATTTAAATTAAGCAAACAATTGAACTTTATCGTTTCACATGAAATTCGTTTAATTTATTATGTCTCATTCTCGGTTTGCACGTGTCGTTGATATGGAAATTATTATTCGTCAGCTCTTCCTTATCACAATATTTGTTTTAAAGGAAGATGATTTACTTTCTTCTATAAGAACACAGAACACGTAGATATATTCGCTGGAAGTAGTGGTATAGATTTGGAATATACTTTCTCTGGTAAATATTAGTAGATAAAATAATAATAGTTCGTCTTTTCAACTTCGTTTCATGGGAAGTTTTGGTGAAACGTTCCCACTGGCAACCGATAAAAACTATTATCGGCTAATGAATGATTTTTTCCGTTACTCTAATGGAACATTCCCCTCAAAATATTTGTAGAAATATAAAATATTATTTTGATGACGATAATTGAATGAACATTAATTGAACACTCCATTTAAAGTTCAACAATGAAAAGCAGGATACTTCACTTAAAATTAACTGCTTATTCAAAAATACCACAAGAATGAAAATGAACGATATCAGGTTTAACGATGAATCGTAACGAATTTAATAATATATGATCTGTTCCTTCTCATAGGAGTATTGCAGCAATTGCAATTATCTCCAATAATTACAATTATTAAAGAGGTCTTATTTTTAAAAATGGTAGGTTTCAATTGACGATTTTAAGCCCAATTATTCTATAAAACTAAAAGTCAAGTTCCACTTGAAAAACTGAATGTCATTAATTTTACCTTTTATTACCTACATTATTATTCATGAAAATTGTAAAATTTACAATTGTCCTATCACATATCATCAATACATATTTAACATTTATTGTTACATTGGCGTTATTAAAAAATGGAATTTCGAACACGTAGAATTAAAAAAGGTTAACATTTCAACTGGATAATTAGATACATAAACGTTGAGATGGTGCTTTAAAAGATACATAAAAGTTAAGAATACAAACAAGATATAAATATAATTGTGTTGAATAACTGAAATCATCCAAGACTTACGAGTACCAATATCGGAACATATTGGCTTATTTAAAAACTATTCGCACATTTTCGCCAGATGTATCACATCAACAATTATTTTGCATTAATATCCAACGAAAATTTATTATTACTACCACTAATTTCCTTGTTGAGGTATATCGTTGCTAAGAAACGACTTACTGATTGATGATAATGTATTTATAAGTATTTCCTCAACAAAAAAAATAAATTTTCTAATATAAAGCTTTGATTGATTAAGTAACTACAAACATAATAAACTTACATCTTGTTTTTAGCGCAAAATTTCATTGATTACATAATTACTATCGAACTAGAATGTTCACTGAGGATACGGTTCTAACATCAGATAAATACAACGAATTTTTCTACAGAGATGGTAAAAAAGATATCATACAATATTACAGCTAAATTGACTCAAAATGTTTAGCGTGATAGTTTGATATGTAAAAAGAAACTATGAATAACCTTCATGAAATTTGAAGTTATAATGACCATGATCAGGTATTTTTTCGAAACAAAATTAGCGTCTTTTATATGTCAAACTATCATCCTAAAGATCTGAATAAATTGGTGGCAACGTCATATTTCTAAAAATTTATCATGTAATTTTTTTTTGCAATTTCCTATCAGGCATTAAAACTGACTATTTCGACGATTTTTGGTTGGATTTATTCAAAAAAGAATTACCAGCATCAGATTATTTTGACAATCTTGGAACGATTAATGCATATGTTATCTAATAATAATTTATTCTTAGAATAATTGTAAGTTAAAGTTGAAAAAATATCGTGTTTTTGAACAGGTTCATTATACTACCACTCTTAAGGGTTACCATAAGAGCATAGTTAAAATTTTTTCTCATTTTCTAAAAAATCATTTTCTTCCTAGAGCATGGAACCTTATTTATTCTTCTTCTTATTGTATAGTATAGCTATGGTATTATTCATTCTCGTTTTGACAATAATGAAATTATTAGATAAGGTATTTGCTGATTTTGATCAGCAATGGAAACCGAATGATAATGTACTTTACTAAAAAAGGATTTTTAAACAATAAAAAACCTCAAAAACGTTCTTTGTGTTTAATCAGAACTTTTCTTTCTTTAATATCATTGATGGGAAATTATTCGGATAAATTCTTTCCACCATCCGATGAACTTGTCAACTCAACACCATTAGACCGGTCGTGGATAACAGATCATGCAGATAGTGTTGGATGTTCGTATACTAAAAGAATTAGAATAATTTAAATTAAACGATATATTCTTCAGTGGCAGTTGTTGAAATAGAAAAACTCTGGTCAAGATTTAAACAATTGGGAGCTAATGTGAGAACGGGAAGCTTGTCTGTGGATCGAATCAATCAATCTTCAGTAGCCAACAATATATTTCTTCAGAATGTTTCTATCACTCCCATTAGTATTATTCCTTAATTTTGTTATGGTAGTTGTTAAGGAATTTTCCAAAAGAAAATAATGAAATTACTTTTCAAGTATTTCTCAACGTTATGAAATGGGCAGAATCTAGTGATATGGATGAAAAAAGTCGAGGTTTTTACTTTTAATAAAGGTATCTATTTTTAACGTTTTCTTTTTGTAGCTCTTTTTCATCTCTTAAACAACAGTCAACCGATTAATAACAGTGTTTTCAGCAAAATTTTTAAGCATGTCTACCCAGATATTCAACAAGTTACCTTGATTAACAAATTATTTTAAAAGTAATGGAATTATTTTCGTGTAATTTTTGTTTATTAGAACGAAATTACGGAGATTGTAAGTGGTTTATTTAAACGAATGGATCCAAATAATTTAGGTTAGTCTTTAAATAAATTATTAATCCCATAATAAAAAGACATGGTTTTTTGTAAAGGTGTCATTTATGAGGAAAATTGGATACGGGAAATTCGAAAAATTCCACCTGCTCTCGTAGCGCCATTATTTGATTTCACTATAATAGCGCCTAATTTGATGATCTAATTATTAAAATGTAAACATTATATAAATTATAATAATTAAATTTTACTTCACAATATACTAAATATACGCATATATATAATATATACTGCTAACAATACTTCGTAATATATTTATCATAAATTTATTATCAATATATATATATATATATATACCGATTCACGTTGGAACCGGTACTCAAAAAGACTGGAAAATTAATCAGTAAATAATAATAATTATGTGGTTTGTGTGACTGTATATTCAATCATCGAGAACATCTTCTCGAGCACATACTCTTTCCAAATAAAATAAATGTAATTAGTGAACATATGATTAAGACGCTGCTGGCAAATATTTGTACGATTAAGATGGTTCGTGTTGTTTCAGATTCTATTTAAAGGAAAATAATTAATAAATACAATTAATAAAGGAATTGATATTAATACAAAACGATGTTTTCATATCTGGCAAATTCTTACAAATTGTTTGCCAAAATAAAAATTGGTTCAGAGATGAAGAAGAAGGATAACTTTCGTCTTTTGAAACTGCTACCGAATTAACGATTAACACAGCAATTGTCCACCCGACAGCATTTAGTCCAAGCGGGAAAAAAAGCCAAACAATCATTGGGTGAACTATAAAGTCTTTAAGGAAAAGTTGAAAGTTTAATTAACGTAAAAAATATTTCTAACTGTAGATTATGATCAAAATAAAAAATACACCCAAAAGACTGGTTGAAACAACGCCAGGTTGGGTCTTATATGACTGATCATTCATCGATATCAATATTTCACATATAATCATCATCAATATGCCAATTCCCTGAATTTACATTATACATAATTCGAAAGAATTAAGTATAACCATACATAAAGTGGTCAGACGAAAATATTTGGTAGAAACGCATTCTTTGGTTGAACAATTATGTTCATTGCTTTGAACTTTCGATATTGAAGTACCCATTTGAAAAGTTTTCACAACAATCTTGTTTTTTCAGATTAATATTTCTTGCAATATAAATATTTTTTTTATTTATTTATTTTTTATTTATTATAAAATCAAATCCCCTCGGGGTAAATTAAAAAGAAAATAAGATATATTACTTTACAAATTGTCAGTGATAAGTTTTCTTCCAGTGACGATTTCATCTCTTAAATATTCTGGAATATGAGAAGTGATATCGAAGGTAGAAGAAATGTAAAGAGCTACATCGAAAGATTCAGGAACATCAATCGAATAATAAGAACAAAAGAAGATAACCGGATTGAAAAAAGTTTTATGAAATATGACGCCATTTTGTGAAAAATGTAGAAATTTTATTTAATGTAGAAAACACAATTGATACAAAAATCGAGGAAAGCATATTTTTCTTAAGAAAGAAAAAAGTCGGGGATAACTTCCTACATTCATGGAGATTTCTTTTTAATTATTGAGGAGGAGAAACTCATTTTCGTCAAAAATTTACATCCTAATATGATACACAAGATCTTCATAGACCGTGGTCTATGACATAAATTCTACGAAAATATGAAAGATAATAAGAATAGAGTTCTGTGATAGATCTTTTTTAATGGAGAACTGTGAACATATACAACTTTCCATTTTAAGGCATTCGACCCAATTATTAGATTATGAAGTATGAGGAATAAATTTCCTTCTATCAAATTTTCTCAATGTTTAACCATCTTTCGTTTTCTTTTATAGTTTTGATCTTCCACAAAATGGAAATATGAACGAAGTTCATAAAAGAATCAACCAATTCATTCATAGTATAATAAGCTTGATAGCAATTTGGAATCAAGTAAAATGTCCATTAGTTTTAATAGATTATTGTAGGAGTGGTCAATAATTCCTTCAATTTCTGTGCAATTGTTAAAATCATTATTTTGAAGTTCATTGAAATTTTGCTGCGAAAATCAGTCACCTCTTATTACTTGAACTTTACAACCATTATATGATTATTGTTATTACATTAATGTATTAATTGATAGAAACGAATAATATACAACTTAAGTTTCATTAATCATTATTTCGTTAAATTCGTCATTTAAGACATCTTCCTTATCCTTCCATAATTTCTGAACAATCATTGATCGAATATTCAATCCATCATCAGTTTCAATTATATTGACCGGTAAAAATTTATCCAAATAATTCGCTGTCATATTAGAAAAATAATTATTTAAAAATTTTTCCATTTTGAATGAAATGAGTAACCCTTCCATGTTCGAATACATCCATCAATACAAGAAGCAATTAAAAATTTCCCACTTAAATGCCAATGAACTCGATGAGCACGATACTGAGTTTGTTGATCGAATATTCCTAAATTATAGATGTTATATTTTAATCTGAAAAAATAAAGAAAGTAAAAATCGTTTAAAGACTCATAATTGAAACTTTTCAATTTCTTTTAATGCGAATAAATAAAGTGACTTATCACCCGCAATTGCTACTGTATGATACGATCGGTGAGTACATGGAGCAAACGATACATCATGAATTCGTTCATCAATACTGTTCATTAGAATATTAACAGAATTGTTCTCAACTGAACAGTCCTTGAAATTTTTTGATCCTAATTGGATCCATTCTTTCTTTTGATCATTAATCCTTTCAAGAAATAATTATAAATAAAAATTTAAAATGTTCAACGCTTTCAAACAAAATCCAAACTCATTATATACTAATAAAATAATTTTATGTTTATCTTTCGGAAGTGAATGATCAGCACCCAGAATAATCATTGATTGGAAACGAGTAGAATTTGAGTAACTGATAGATGAGAATCCAATCGTTTCACTCTCCTCCATATCAGTCAGAGGGAAAATTCGCGATTGTTCTCTATCGAAATTTTCACCAGAATTATTATAAATAATTTGTACAACTCGTCCATCGGAAGAACATAAAATCAATTTTAAATCATCAGTAATGAAATTAGATGCAAATTTCAGATCTCGAATAATCCCAAACGAATTAACACTTGTTTCTATCATCGTCCATTCAAATGGAGTTATTCCACTTCCATTACATTCTTTCAAATTTAATGATTGTCTATATAAACGAACACTTCGACCAAAAGATGATACAGCAAACATAGATCCATGTTCAGGTGGAGCCCATACTAAACGAAGAGGAAGGAAGTTGGCTAATCGAATCAATTGTCTATCGACTATAATCTGCTTTTCATCATAATTGAAAATATGCACAAACGCATAATCATCAATAAGCGATAACTGAACAACTTATATTGAAATGGGAAACTTTATCTAAATAAAACAACTTTTTTCCCATAAACATCAAATGAGAAGTCGATACATTTCTCTAGTAACTCATCAATTGATTTGTCTTTCGTTTTCTGATAATAATTTCTCTCAATTACTTCGTCCAATTCATTCATTATTTTCTTATATCTTCAGCTGACATTTTAGATGCAATTTTCAATTCGAATTACACCACTTTAACACCCAATTGTCAGGTAAAGCTAGTAGGATTTTGACTTTCAAAACATTTTTAATAGAACTTACAATTTATATCGATTTCTTATAATGTTTATCGTTATGTAATATATAATATTCATATTGTTATGACAATAACATTGTCCAATAAATCTAACATTGTCCAATAAATCTAAAATTGAATTCTATTATACCTCTCGTTGTAAATTTTTAAAAAGATTTTTTAAGAGATCATTTATATTTCTTCTTTTTTGAAATACTTTATGATTCTTATGACAATCTATGGAATATCAACTAAATAAGATTGGAATCAAATCGTAAATGTTTTTCTCAACAAGAAACAAGCATATTCAATATTAAATATTGTCCACTTAATTTATCTTAATCTCTGAATTATTCCGGTCTATCCACCACGATCTTCTTGCATCAGCATATTTACCTCTCGTTTTCCCATTTGTTGTGCGATATTAACCTCTCGTTTATCGAATGCTCGTCCGGGTCTCTGCATATTTACTTCTCGTTTACCGAATCCACCCCGCGATCTAGGTGTATCCACTTCGTTTCCTCTCGGCAATTGTGCTATATATGCCTGCATAAAATAGTTACCATTAATAATAGAAGAAAGATCTTTAAAAGAAACTGCAAGATTTGGTTGTACCAAACAAAAGAAAACTCCAATTAAAGTAATTATTACGAATTTCATTTTCGATTAATAATTAGATTCTTAAGTTACCTTGTTTTTCATTAGTTATATATGTGAGAAAAATAGAGTTTTTAAAGCGGATACGTCACAGTTATCATCCCTTTCATGTCAACACTATTGATTATTTAGTATCTCAAAAATAATCTTCTTCAGATATTTTTTTGAAAATAATCTTCAATATTGAAAATTAGCAGAAGAATATTTTCGACCATGCTCTTTGTGTTATATAGTTTATTAAACTTTTATATTGTTAATGATCAATTTTCAGCTAACAATGAATTGTGTATATTGATATTTATTTGAAATTCACAATATATAATTTTATTAATCATTTTCCCGTTTAGTAGTTAAGATTTAATAAGAACTCTAATTATGACTTGTGACAAATATATAAGGTGCCCATATCTGACATCAGTTGAAGACAACATCAGTTAACTAACAATTGACGAATGGTTATGACCAACATTTATAGCGCAATTCAATGATATTAAATGATAAAACGTCAACTCCAATTTTGATATCTTAAATTCTAAATATTCAAAAACCAACAATTTATATCAACTAGGTAATTTACTGTTCTTCTTATTTCTCTTTTCATCCATATAATATATTTCTCTTTTGTGAATATTGTGAGATTAAAATTGATGAATTTTATCTAACAAATAATTGACATTCAAATTTCATCAAATTATCATTAATGTCAAATCTGTTGACGATGTTAAGCACATTACCAAATATTTGGTATGTCTACACAATGAAGATTAATGTATTTCAAAGGGGTCAAGAAAATTTAAATTAGATTTATGGAAATTAAAACTTGATATTTTTTTTTTTATTCATAGCAAATCCCCGCGGGGTAAATTAAAGAGAAAGATTGATAACTCCTTAAAGGAGTTAGTAGAAATAAGATTTTTACCTGTCGCAATATAGTCGCGAATCAGGCACAAAAGAAATAGTATTGAAATTTGATGTCAACACTAATGCCTCATCGAATGAGATCGGATAAATAATTGAATAATAACGGCAGAAAAATTGGAGAGGCGACGAGAAGCCCTCGCATTGTGTATACGTTGGAACTAAAAGAGTTGAACTGCGAACAGACTCAACTACTTTCAGATACCTCTGCGCCAGGAGTAACGACAAAGGCGTCAATTCGCAGATCGTGAACATAAAGGCTCTATTGAGTAATAATCAAGAACCGACGGCAAAACGGCCAAATAAAGATGTTTTAAGAAAAACATGGGTAAACAAAGTGAAAGTATCAACAAAATTGTTACTAACAAAGAAACAAAAAAAGTCATCGCGACGAATATGGATACGAATTTCAATGGTCGCTCCTCAAGAAAGAAAGTAATAGGCACATGTACGACCGATCTTCTTCCAATTCCGAAGAAAAAAGTGTCCATTATCGTCAGCGGTTTCGCACCTAAATCGCACCTTTCCTTTCAATCGTCTAATGGAAAGTCCTGGATAGACCACATCCTCATTTCTAAACATCTACGTACAAGTGTTAATGAATGTGCCATATCTGAGCAATTCAGATTATCGGATCATTTAGCAATAATCTTGAAAGTAAATTTAGAAGTAATGAGTAATAATGATGATAATTAGTTATCGCGTACGCAGATGATATCCTCATCTGCACGAATAACGTTCGTCACTGTGATAGAATTGTGGATTTCATTAGTGATCGTTTAGCGACTGTTGGAATCAAATGTAATCAGAGTAAGTCATTGATTATCTCGAATATTTCCACATTTCAAATTCGTTGTGATTTGAAGAAATTGTTGTGCAAGGAGGTGTGTTTCCTTTGGATGTCAGATTGACTCGAAGAGGAAAAGTTCAACATTGGTGGATCGAGTAAGACGTAAGTTCCTCAGATCCTTCTATTCATTCCATCATCGCTGCAAGTTTTTTTCTCTCAAATTAAAGTTGAAATTATTTGTCTGTTACTGCTGTGACTTTTATGGGTTACCGGTATCCATCTCGAATACTGAGAAGTCATTACGATGCCTTGATCGTACATATAATAGAACAATTCGAATGATGCTCGGTTGTCATAAGCCTTTCAATCGAGCATTTATGTTCACAATCTGCGAATTGACGCCTTTGCCGTTACTCCTGGCGCAGAGGTATCTGAAAGTAGTTAATTCTGTTCACCGTTCAACTCTTCCAGTTCCAACGTATACACAATGTGAGAGCTTCTCGTCGCCTCTCCAATTTTTCTGCCGTTATTACTCGATAAACTATCCTCTTTCACTTGATCATTCTTTATCGTTGACCTCCAATT
>JALJEE010000660.1:0-22374 GCA_023231475.1 Seison nebaliae
TTTATCCATCGTGAACGGAAAAAATTTTAAAACTTTTTGCCTTACCTTGGGTTTTGTGATTCCATCGGTCTATAAGATTAAGCAAATTCAAGAATCGTTGAAGCATAAACATTTGAATCACATAATATCGACGCTATCCGAGATTAAAAAATTTTCCGTTTCCACCGATATTTGGTCCAGAAAGAGCACAATGCAATCGTATATTCATTTTTCGGCGCACTTAATTAAACAAGATCGATTAATGGCAATCGGAATAACAGCAATTAAAATTGTATCATTGTTTCGGGATGTTTTAAGTGAATTGAATATTCCAGAAGAAAAAGTGTTAAGAGTAATAACTGATGGCGGATCCAATATGAGAAGCGCATTCAGATGGAACGCTTCATATTACGAATCATCTTATTATCGAAACTGTAATGATAATGACGATGTAAATGACGATGAACTAGACGATGATGCAAACGATGATAGTGTTGAAACACCAAAAAAACGAAAACGAATATCGACGTAAAGATCAGAATTCTTTTACGAAGAAAGCGATGAATTCGATGAAATTGATTTATATGATCCACTTTATACAATTCCTGATGACGAAGATGATGAAAACAGTGAAGATGGTATAATGTTTCAGGAGATTAATCGATCATTTAAAGGAACACCGCGTATATATCACATTTGGAATTTAATAGTCGATGCCAAATATTATAATCAGTCGGTGAAAAACATTGGAGAATTTATTGGACAGATAAACAAAAGTAACATTCACTCAATAATAAAACGAAAAACCGGAAAACGAATTTTATTTTGGAGTCCAACAAGATGGGTGGGATCTTATTTAGCAATGAATCGACTCTGTGAGTTAAAATCTGCTATATATGAAGTTTTTGCGGAGGATGAGAGCTGCAGTTTTTCCCCACCTAATTCAGTCGATTTCGCTGAAATGAAAAAAAGATTCATGTATTTACGAAGTGACGTGTTTGCTAGAAGGTAATGACTATTTAACAATTGATCAAGTCATACCTTCAATATTGGAAGTCAAAGGTAATTTAATAACATTAAAAAATGAAAATCCTGAAAATAGAAATATGTATGATTTTCTCTTAGGAAGAATAGATGTCCGATTCGACAACATAATAAATATTCAGTCAATTTCGTTCAATAAGTTATATGTGACTGCAACAGCGCTCCATCCTATTCTTCGGCAAAGTTTGAAGGAAATAGGCATTTCAAACTTACCTTGTTAGAATCATTTCTAAAAAATGCGATCAATTTAGATTTTCCAAAAGAATATGATTCATCTGACGATGAAAGATTGGAAACTAATGAGTCAACGTTTTGCTTTCACTTTTGTTTTTTTATTTTTAATTAGAACTGACGGCCATTTTCTAGAGTTGGGAATATTGGGTGTCGAATGATATCTCGATGGAAACATGTTTCATCTGCGCATAAGAAAAACATAGGAATTGATGCGGAAATTGAAGAATTTTGCCGAAAAGATTTTGAATTCGATAATTCAATCATTCGATTTTTTTCAATAATTGAAAAAACGAATTTTCGTCTCCTTTCAACAATTGCACTCTCCATTCTTGCAATTCCTGCTTCTTCAGCATTTTCCGAAAGAACGTTTAGCAAATGTGCTTGGCGATTGGGACAAAAAACGGCAATTTATTAACGACAGAACGTTATGACGTGAAATCTTTTTATTGTACACTCATATTATTTTTATTATTTCGACAAACTCGAATTTTCTAATTAATTTTATTATAAAATATTTCTGTTTTATAAATAAACAATATCTTCAATTTTATTCTCCATTTCTTCAACTAACCTTGAATTACACAAATTATGCTAATACTTAATACTTTTTTATTGTGACTATATTACACTACATTCTATTACTTAATAAGTAATAGTATTTATATTTGCATCATCTTAAGGATATTTTAACAGTAGGAAGTAATAGGAAGTAGGAAGAGTACTTAATGAAACAGAAGTTGACTAGTTATATACAACAAGAAAAGTGTTGCATTAATTAAATTTATACGGTATATGAAGAGTTAAGAGTAAAAGTTTTTATTGAGTTTTTATTAAGTTTTTATTTTAAGTTTAAACTAAAGTTTTTATTTCGACTAAAAACTTATTTAAAATAAATTATTTTGACTAAATATCGACTAGTTTTTAACTTTTTGAGTTTTTTTTCAAGCAGTAGTTGACGTACAAGGTAATCAAAAGCATAAGAAACGTTAACGGAATCAAATGCCTTTGTAGCATCAAGGAAGAGAATATGTAAGGATAGTTTCATTTCCTTGGCAATACTTATAGCTGAACGGAGAATGAGAAGTAGAGGATAGGTGCCACGACATGACGATCGATAAGCAAATTGGTAGGATGAATAAAAGAGTACGTTCCGATATCGGATCAAAATGAGGTTCTCGAATACTTTCAGTAGGAACGAAGAAATGCAGATCGGTCTGTATGAATTTAACGAGGTTTGATCGATATTCGGTTTCTTCAGAATTGGAATGATTTTGAAGACGAGTGAGATACAGAAGAACTGATGATGAGATTTATGGAATCAGTAAGGCCGGTTACGAGAGATGGAAGTAAGTGTTGCACCAATTTGATTGCGAACAATTATCGAAACCGTGAGCCTTGGTACCGTCGAGAACCTGGATAGATTCGAAAATTTCTTGAGGAGTGAAAAAATCGAAATGGACATTGACGATAGGGCAGACGTAGGGTATGATGGAGGTGCGGTACATATAGGAGCCGAAGTATTCCGCGAAGGAGTCGACAGAAATAGAAGATGTCGATGAGTTGGAGAAGCGATTAGTTATTAATTTCCAAATGTTCGAAGGATGTGAAGAAAGACAAGCATTAGGGAGCCTACCGTGAAAATGGTCCCTAACACACTTTCTCACGGCTCTGCGAAACAACTTCCGAAATTTTAGATGATGTTCGTGGTTGAGAGAAGAAGGATTTTCGCGGAAGGTTTTCCAGCAACCGGAAGCTCGATTCTTAAGATGGGAAATAGAAGAAAAATTCGAAATAGGAGGACGAGAAAATTGTTGACGATGGGAAAAAGTGGTAGATGAACATTGGGCAATAAAGAGTAACTGCTCAGTAGAGGAGAGAGTAGTGTTCATAACCGTAAGGGAGGCATTAAAAAGAATTACTTGCTGACGTATGAGAGGGAGTTTGCAATAGTGCTTGCAGGTAATGTTACGTGGGGTGGTATTTGGAGAATACAAAGTCGTGGAAGTGGGACGGGAAAGACTGGAGATGGTTTAGGAGATAGGAAGGTGATCGGAAAGAGAAGAAAGGAAAGAATCTGCGATAATTTCACAGCAGAGGAACATAGGTTGTCACTAATGATGAAATGATCTATCCATGAGCTACCCATGTGCGATGTGAAAGTGATAGAATTTTCCTCACACATTTTGTAGTCAATGAATTGGGAAGATGTGGAAGAGAGGAAAGCGGAAAGACGATTAGAGGCGAATGATGACTTTCTGATATCACAGTTGAAGTCGCCTCCATAAAATCGGTCGATGGATACTTAGAGATAGTGGATTCAATGACTGAGAGAGAGGAACAGAAGCGAATGTTGTCCAGAGAGCTGGAAGAAAGTTTCCAAGAGTCCAGGAGACCAAGGAAAATATAAAGAAAAAATTAGAAACTTTTGAAATATAATTCCTTAAATTTTGAACTATCTATGCTAAATAAGAAATATCGTCTGAAACTTCAGAAGAATCCTACTTAACTAAAAATCTTAAGCTATGTTAAAAAATGTAAGAATGTTAATCAATGAAACGTATTTAGAAAAGTTTGTAAATTTTCGCAAGAATTTTCCAACCGCGTAAATTAACGTTAATATCAATTATTTATCGTTAAAGATAGTTTTCAATCATTAATAAATGAAAATAGTTACACAAATGAAATAAAATTAAGTTACACACTCAACACTATTCAATATGAAATTCATCAACCTGAAAATTTTTTTTAAACAATTGGACACAGATCAACTTGTGAAACGTTCGGTTTTGACCTTTTTCGAATATAAAAGCGAGCTTTTTATCGTATTTCTTTAGAATACAAAATAGTTTAAAGTTCGTTTTTTTTCACCTTTGTTTAACATTTTTTATTCTTTTAGATGTTGAATTATTTAAGATGAATCGTTCGAAAATTTAATGGACGAAAGATCCAAAGTCTAGAGAATCGCGCCACTCCAGGTTCGGTTTCAAAATAAGTTGATACGAGAAACTTTGTTTCGTAAGGATAGAAAATAGTTTAAAGTCAACTCTTTTTCTTCAACTTTTCTTATTGCCTTTTCTATTTTTAGATGATGGATCGTACGACCTAATGGACCAAAATCCACAAAGCGGAGGATCGCGCCACTCCAACTTTAGCCATAAGTAATCTTTGTACTCATGGTGCCTTAATGGTCGGTCTTCTTTAATGAGGTAAATTTCAAACTGGAGAAAAAAGAGTACAAATCTACTATCGTGTCTATTAACTAATCGAATCTACTACTAAATTAGTTTCTTTCTTTTCGATTTCAATTATTTGTGGTATCTTACTTTAATTATACTGTTATATTGTTTTGTTCTACTTGTATTCTCTATATAATAGACCTCTTTCGTATTTGTTTAAATAAAATTTCTTTAAATTGTCGTTCTTTATTTCGCTAAATACGAAATATTTTGAATAAAATAAAGTTCTCTTAAATCAGTGTGGGGTCGAATATGGGAAGGGATCGGAACAATAGTTTCTATCAGATTAGTTCACTTTGATTAATTAATTAAAATTTTCTTTCAATAGTTCAATAAGCATTTTTTAGTTTTTTGTCAATTTTTTTTGAAAAAATTGTAGAATTTCTACATTTTTCACAAAATAGCGTCATATTTCAACAAAAATTGAAAAAAAACTAAAAAATGCTCGTTATATTTTCCTTGTTAAATCATGAATATTGATCCAAACTGTTTGATTTTTTGATTATAGGTTAACAATTAACAATGAATTTTTTCTACATTGTTACTTCAAAAACCTGTGCACTTTTAAGTGCGCTCAAATACGTGCATATTTTGCGCTATAAACTGCATGAAAAGTATTGCTTCAGTATTTCCAAAATCGTTGAAAATTTACACATGGGGGTTTTCGATGGTGACGATTTCAAAAAATGAAACCACGATGTAAAATAGTTTACGGTTGATCCGGAAATGCAAAAACACAACTTTTGAAAAATGCTCAATAATTATGTTATATTTTATTTTTTTTTTTTAATTTTTAATTTTTCTAATGTAATTGTAATTTCTATAATTCTATAATCTAATTATCATATATGCTCTACAAGATAGACATGAAACGTTTTTTTAATTGAGAAGGATAAAATTTTTAAGCGATATTTTCGAAACATGCAGGAGAGAGAAAAATGAACTCTTATGCAAAATGCCCTGTTAATGCATGAAATATTTTAATTTTTTCAAATTTTTTTGTATTATTTTTAAGAGCTTGAATAGGGCTATTTTGTGATATGCACCTTTATAAAACATACTCCATAGAACAGAAGTTATGACCTGTTTTATAAAAACGTAAAAGTGTCCGATTATTTTAAATTCCGAGTGTATAGTACGTATGAAGATAATTTTGACAAAGTTAGATAGGATTTTTTCTGAAGTTTTAGAAAATATGTTAACATAGAAAATTAGGTATAGATTAGATATAGGAAAAACCCTATATTTCAACCTTTATTTTTTCGGGTAAAAATTGATGAATTTGGCTCGTTTTTTTAAATTTATATCTTTTCATCGAGCTGAATCCAATAGTGTAAAAAAATAGTTGTACGTCAGGAATAACACAAAGTCACAAAAAGTAACCTAGCATACAAAATTTTTGTTTGTAACGTTATAGTTACTTAAAAGCAAGCAGTAACATCAACGTTTAACTTTGAACAAAGTTACCGTAATTGCAACTCAAAACTGTACATAAAAGTAATATTTTAGCTATTTTCAAAAAAAAATTGATTTGTCGTAATAAAAAAAAAAACTAACCAATGATTATAAATCAATGACATATACCAGATATTTTTGTAGAGAAAAATTTCTAAATAAATGACATGAAATTTCTTTTTAAGGTTACATTTTAGTTATTTTACGTAAAGTTGAAGGTGGATTCAACGTAACATTAACTTATTTTGCAACGTTACTGTTTATCAAATTTTGTGTGCTAGGGTCAATTTGTTAGTTTGGTTTTTAAATGTCATGTCAGCCACATTATATAATTTATAGGTTTATATGGAACAATGATTCCCAATTAAAAATTAAGAAAGAAGTTTAAGCCATCCAATAAATACGTAAATAAAGTTCTATTTGGCACAACTAATCGTATTATAAATCTTATACAATATATTGACATTGCATTGACATATATTGTAATAAATTTGATTATTGCTGTTAATATTGTTATTTTTTAAATCTTCAACATTAAACTACCAAAAAAAATGTTCAATTTTGAAGATGACGAGGAATGCACGAGATTTCTACCACCAAATGAATTCCTACCTCGTGAAATATTCTCAACAGTCCTTGCAACATATGCACCATCTTCAACTACTTCATTTCACCCATTTTCAACCACATTGACATCTTCATCATCAGCACCAGTTGGCATCAACAAATTCAACGACGTTGATTGCACCATCACTATCAGCATTCACCGAAAGTTTATCTGCAACATCATCTGAAAATTGCAAACAATAAACACTCAAATTGGTACTATTAAATTTATATGGACGACTAAAAAAAAAGAAGCAATAACACACAATAATGAGATTTTTTATTTGAGGAGAACGTATGTTTCCGGAAAAAAACTTTATTATTGTGCACAATCCTACAAATTAAAGTGCACAGCGACAATTACGATGGAAGGTTTCGCCGTTTGGTCTCATAAAATCAATCACAATCATCATAATAATTCACAACTACAAATAGAGAAACTTAAAGAATTGTCAGAGATGAAAAAGGGAGCGTTAAGAACAATGAACTTACGAATTCGGAAAATCGTCGATTAAGTTCCGAACAGCGAAACATTCGACGATACCGACTTGAAAATAGAACAAAAAAAGTTCATCAATTTTCAATCAGAAGAGAGGATCAATTTGTTATCTATCATTTAGAAAATTTAAACAAGGAAGAAATGTTTATACTGAAAAATCGTCCTTTTTTTTAGACTGGACTTTTAAAAAGTGTCCGATTGAGTATTATCAACTATTATGTGGTTGGAGTATTAATGGACGATAACCTCGTTTCTCCATTTCTCGTCATAATGAAAGGAAAAAGAAAATCCTTATATGAAGAAATATTTAAAATTTTGATCGAGGAGTTTCATATTGTGCCATTATCTTTTAATTTGGATTTTGAGATTGGCGCAATATCTGCGCTAAGGGAAACCTATTCAAATATTCCGATCCACACTTGCTATTTTCATCTATGTCAAACGATAATTAGAAAAGTTTCAGAGTTCGACCTGAAAAAAATGTATTTTTCGGACAAAAATTTCAAATTTGAAGTAAGAAATTAATCTACATCTCTTTTATTCCAAGATGCCAGGTGAAAGGAAAAAAATAACTTACGAATTTTTTTTTGAAAATAATATTGCGGAGGGGTTTCGTTTTCCAATTGAAATTTGGAATAATAATCAACGAACCATTGAAGATATTCCCAGAACAAACAATCTAATAGAGGGGGGAAATAACGGTCTTAGGCACATTTTTCCATTGAACCGTCCATCATTGATAATTCGGTGGTAAAATGTTTCAAATATGAAAAATTGCAAATGGATCTTTTTCGGAAAGAGAAAAAGAGTATCCGATAGGGTGAAAGATGAGAAACTGAAAAGATTAGTAATAAATTTCGACATAAGAAATGTATCTTCTTTTTTTATCGAAATCGATAATATATTTTGTGAAAGTTAATTTTCGTTGCAATTATTCATATTTGATCTCGAACAATAAATAACAATCTTCTTAATTTTTCATTTGAACAATTTAAAATGCTAAAAAGAGTTATTATATAAATTCTGATAATTTTAAAAGACATAATTTCATAATTATGACTTAATAGTTGTCTTCTTGCGAATTTACAGTTTCAGTGTGTTTTGAAGTTGAGAACTGTCCTTTTTCCTCAAAAGTTTGAGAACTAATTATGAGTTAATAACGGTCCTCTGGAGGATTTTTATGCACGGTTATTATTTTTCCAGTTCAATTTTCATTATGTTTGGAGGTCGAGAATTGTCCTTTTTTTCTCAAAAAGTTGAAAACTGTTCGAAAATAGAAAAAACGGGTTGAGAACTGTCCGGAAAATTAATAAAAGGTTGAGAACTGTCCGGAAGTATAAAAAACTAGGCTGAGAACTGTCCGATTTTATGGGTTGAGAACTGCCCACTGCAAAATTTTTTTATTGGGTTACGATCTGTCCGGTTAGCATTTACATCGCAGCATTCTGTTTTTTCCAACACGATCGAATATTATTCGATTGATCACTCACCTCTATCAACGAAATTTCGTGAGTTCATCTCTTCTTTTTCATATGTATCTTCGTGTCGACATCCATGATAGAGAACAACCAGACAAGAGCCCTGAGGATTCTCCTCGAGTGCGAGACTTGAATTGTCCATGTATGAGAATTTACATTTTTATCTTTAATTTTTCGTTTTTTTTTTTAATTATATATATATATATATATATTATATTTTAGTCTTCACCAAACGGACAATTTAATGTCCGACAATGTCCTATTTTTTAATATTGTCCAGACAATTTTGTTTAGACACTATTGTTTTAGACAATTTTCCATAATTGTCTTTAGACAACGGACATTTTTGGACAACTAAATCATGAGGAATATAAAATATTATGTAACAAAATATAATATATTTCGAGCATCCCCGAACTTTCTATTTACTAAGCACCTTGCTCTCTTCATTATTAGATTCCCTTATCATTTCATATTTTGTTAGGAAAGAGGAACATTGGGGATAACTTCCTACAATCGTTTTTCCGCTAAACTTTGTTCTACTTTCTTTCTTTTTTTTTGTTTTTTCCTAATTTCAAATAAATAAAAATAAAATCAATAATAGTTTTCCGAAATTTTCTCTTTTTAGGCATAACTGTCTCGCTTCACCGATTTCTATAATTAATAGTAAATTAAACTGGATCAACATTGTAATTGTGAACTAATGTTTCCATTAGTTAATTTTATAATTCATTTCTTTGGTATTTAAATATTTTATATTCCTGTTTAAATAAACAAGCGATCAGTTTTAAGTTTCAGTAAGTGTTAGAATATTATATTAGTATCGTTTAGCGAATCACGGTTATTTCGCCACCCAAAAAACGATGATTTCGCCATCTTTTTGTAAAAAACCGTTTTTATCCTTAGATATCATTACATACATATCCTTCCTTTGTTAATCCAAGTATGACACCAGATTTTTGGTCTTTTTTTATTCTGTATGTGTAGATGTAGGTATGCATTTTCTATATACAATTATGTATAAAAAATTACTTAATATATACAAAATTGTATATAAAAAATACATACCTATAAAATAGAGTAAAAAAGGCCAAAAATTTGGTGTAATACTTCGACTAAGGCTAAAAATATTTACACATCTCTTCAACTTTATTTTTCCTATCTCCATGATTGTTTTGGAGTCAAACGGCGGATGCGAACATGTACTGTGAGACGGGTCAAGCAAAATTTAACACTAGAGAACGAAGATTTAGAGAAAATCAAGATTTATCAACCGTTTGTCATGGCTCATAATTCTTTGAATATTTTCACTCTTCTAATCACTTTTCTAATGTACGTATAATAACATAATATTATTTATGTAAGATTTTAATGTATCGAAGTACGTAGCCATCAGTAATTATTATTATTTATAAAATCAAATCCCCTCACGGCAAATTAAAAAGAAAATAGGATAACTCATTGTATAAGTTACCTAATAAGTTTCCTTCCGATATCGATCTCATCACATAAATAAATCAGAGTACGAGAGGCAAAATTATCAATTATCAAAATTGGAGTTAATAAGAAGAAAAGTAATGTAATCCAATTAGTATTTACACAGAGTAATTTATCGATTAAAAATTGAAATATGATTATTCATTAAATTTAATTTTTGTTTCATATTCTTTCATATATTTATATATATTCAGAAAATGTCGAACGTAATCCGACAAAATTCGGTTTTTTCAAATGCTCATAACTTTCTTCAAATAGCATTATATGCATATCGATAGATAACCATATTCAAGCTCTTTCTAATAGTCCTAACTTCGATGGAAAAATGCAAAATTCGTTCTTAAATAATCGATTAATTAATAAACTTCATTTCTCTCTTTTTTTGAGATTCGAAAGTCACATTTTATGTGGTTAAATTTAAAGAAAATTTTGATCTAACAAGCCGAAAGAAGAATTGGAGAGAATGTATAGAGAGAAGATTGAGAAATTTAATTCAATTCGTTTATCATACGACCGATTGGACTTATTTCAAAAAGATTATATATCATAAACAAAGTGTTTGGTTACTCTTCGAATTAACTAAATTTCTACTTTCCACTCTACAACAATATCGATTACTAATGATCGATTAAGTGAAAACTTTTTATTTATATTCTTTACATCCCAATGAACTATATATTGTCGACTTTTTCATAGAGTAGTTCAATCGAATGACATATGATCCATCATTCAAACAACATTTAATCATTAAAAATTTAAAGATTTATTCAGAAAGTAAAGTTTCCTTGTTTCAAAATCAAATCCATCATTTGATAAAAAATCAATTCCATCTTAAAATATTCATCATATTGTTAATAAAAAGGGAAAGAACTTCTTCCAAATATTCGGTTTCAGTTTGAAAAACCGGGTTCCAAAAAGGAGTGAACCTTTAAAGAGCAGTTAACTCATTTTCATCAAAAAAGAGAGAAGTTAACCGCTTTAGTTTAAGCCAAAAATAATGAACTATGTATTTAATAAACGAAATAATTGAAATAATTATCATATGGACAAATTACCAACACGGACATATGTTTGGTATTAATAATGAGAATAGAGATATTTATTTTATATAAAAAAATATTAAAAAATTATAAAACGAAGGTTAAAAAGAATTACGTTTAATTTAAATGAAAAGTTGATTCCAAATGTGAAAAAAAATTTCATAATTCGAAATTGAAAATTGATTGAGAACTTTTTTTAATTTCTCTTCATTTCCCTTTCTGATTTCTTCGTTCTTTTTTTCTGTTTCTGCTCAAAAAGATGTTGTTCTATTTTTTCATGCCGAAAACATTTAATAACTTAATTAATATGAACTGTCTTAAAAATAAATTTTTAATCCAAGCACTTCCTTTGTTAAGTTCTTATTTATGTTTTCTGATTTATATTTTGTCTGTATTTGGATTATTGTTGTATCTTATTATATGAATAAAACAAATTTTTGTCCTATTTGCTAAAAGTCCCCCTTGTAATATAATTTCAATCATATTTATATAGTAATGATTTTTTTTTTATTTAAATAGGTTCATTTCATTCTTCTTCTGTTAACAACTAACAAATTTTTTCTTTAAGCAAAGGGTTAACTTCTTTCTTTTTTGACGAGAATGTGTTCTCCTCCCAAAGGTTCACTCCGTTCATCAATTGTGAAAAACCGATAGAGAATATAAACAAATTTTACCTTTAATTCTTCTATATTTTAATATCTTATTATTTAATTCTATATATTTAATCTTCTACATGTAATGTAATGAGGGAAACTATTCATTTCTGAATTTTATTTATATAATTAAGTAATAAAATAGGGAGAAGTTTCAAGAAATTTGGCGACCGATTCTATGACGACCGATTCTATAGCGACCGATTCTATGGCGACTCGCGATACTTTAAAAATGATTTTAGCACATATGAACGAATTTTATACAAATATTATTTGAAGTCGATGCAATTAAAAATCTTCTAATTATTAATGAAAATGATTAGGTGTATTAAATTAGAGGTTAGTTATACATCTTTTTCGCCGTGTTTTAGAGCTCTAAATCACAGTGATTTTAGCGTATTTTTTCACGGTGTTTTACACCTCTAAATCACCGATTTTTGTTCCCTTTCTCACACAATTTAGTTTCACGTTGACCTTGTTAAGATTGGAAGAATTGAAACTTTAAACATATTCACAAACTAACGAATAATGTATTTGGTCAGTTATTGGTATTAAGTACAGCAAAGAATGTAATATGTTTGCTGCAGGTATGTGTTCTATGGTGTGAACTGGTTAATTGTCAATAGACAATATTAATGTGAGAACCAGTATTAATTGAAAGTAATTTCAATTAATAAATATGAGAACGATTATTCGAACAATAGCAACAAAGTGATTAAATAATTATGCTATTATCTATCTTATACTACAATATCAAGTCGTCTTGAGATATTATGAAACCTTAATGACTATGAAATCATGACGTCATTTTACTCTTTTATGTCTTTTACACCGTTACATGTAATTGAATTAAGAATAAATTTAAAATTTATTTTACGAGTTTTCAGTTTACGTAACAGTCTTCAAATTTTTCTGTAAAACATTTACCAGAGTATTCATTATTCCACAATATTCTACTTCTCATTTTATTTGAATAATAATTGATGATTGACAGTTATGGAACTTGGAAAAACATTCAAGAGAGCATTATTTGCTTTCCTTTTCTTATTCTTTCTAGTATGTATTTACCAATGGAGGTATTCGGCAACTTTGTATAACTATGTCAACCTCTATATGCCAAAAGAGTCCAATGGAACTGAAGACGACATAAGGAAATTGAAGAAAATTATTGATGGTTATGTGTCAGTAGCTAAATTTAGTTCATCGATTAATATCGAGAATCCAAAAACCGAAGTTGAGAAATTTTGGATGTATATAGTCACTGAACAAAACCGAAGAAATGAAAAAGATGCTATACGGATAAAAGAAAAAGGTGAGGGAATTACCAATGTGTCATCATTCCCGTTGGTAGAAGAGAGACATTTGAATCATTTGATAAATTGGTCGAAATCAATCGAGGAAAAAGAAGTGAATGGTAAAAGAAGGGTTAATGGACTGATGTTCAATAAAAAATATCGAATATACGACCAAAAGTTTGCCGATGTCTATTATTGGATAGACAACTTCGTTTTAGAGAATGGATTAGTTTCATCTTATTTTATCTGGTTATTAAGACTACGTTCAATTTTTAATTATAAACCTGAATATGAAACAACCAGAATGAAAGTTTTTCTATTCTTCAGTTTTCGTTGAATCTTCTTAACCTTTAATAATTTTTAGACACCAAGATTTGTTGAAAAAAAAAGACCGGATTATATGACGGCTGCTAATTCACCTTATTACTTCAGCTTACAAGAAGGGTTAAGATCGCTTCATAAAATGGTTTCATTTAAATCTGAATCACTATACCTTATGGATCTCGGATTAAATGCTCAACACTTAAAACAAACGAGAAAATATTGTAAATGTGAAATATTGAAAAATGATTACAAGAAATATAACAAGGATGTGGGTAACCTAAAGCATTTCTCGTGGAAGATAATGATGATTAATGAATATATCCATAAATTTGGTTTCTTCTTTTATGGAGATACGTCCATTAAATACCTCAACATAGAAGTGCCGAAAACGTGGGAAAAGGTGAAGGACATTGGAATGTTGAGTCTGTGTGGGACTCATAACGATGCATCAAGTGCCTTTATGCATCCGGACCAATTGAAGACTCTTGGACCTATGATTCCTCGATATCAATTATCTCTACAAGTGATGGCCGGTGGAAATTTATTGGTATATGATAACCTGATCTTAAGAATTATCCTGAAGTTCTGGTTGTCCTGTGCCTTCGACCAAAAGTGTATCGGAAATCGTTATGGAAATTGTCATATGGGCGAGAGATTGGTAAGATATAACGGATGTCCTCGATTCGACCAATCTGCTATTAATCTCATTACGAATCAAATCTTCCAAATTATCCCGGTGGATGAACTTTCCTATCATTCATTTCTCAACATTTGTTTAAGATATTATGGGGACCGTAAATATTCTAAAATTGTACGTTCGAGAGTTAGGGGAGATAATTCTTACTTCGAACAACTTAAAAGGAATGTTACTAAATAAATATTTTTTATACCAACAATATCAATATTCTTAAAATCTGTTTCTAACAGAAATAGTAAATAAAATCTCATATTTTACTTTTGTGTCATGACCTCGAATGTTTTGTTTAATAAAATAAAAATTATACAATTGGTAATTGAACAGTTACATTATTTACAATATTTTCGATAAGTTATATGGGTAAAAGTCTCTTCGGTGTGTCATGAACGAAATTTGTTTCTCCTGAAAATTAACATATACACTAAGACGACAATTTTAAACAACATAGTGTTTTCAGATTTTTAATTTATCTATTTTTTCTCGAGATATTTGAAAATAAAAATTTAAAAATTTTAGACTTTTTAAAGAATTGAAAAAAAAAACTTTAATTTTGATTTAATTAGGAAAAAAATTAAGAACATTTAAAATTATCGGTTTAACATCTGACTTCAGGTTATTTTTTTGATTAAAAACTGTTAATTTAATAATTTCCCTTATTATACATGTAATTATATTATATTATTATGTAAACATACCTAAAAAGATGACATTTAAAAGAAGGAAGATTTTGAGGAATGAAGGTAAAATCGATATTATCATTAGACATCATTAAAATTAGATATCATAATTCATAAATTTTAATTAAATTTTTTTAATTCACGAAAGTTTCAAATAAAAACAGTTTTTTTATACAATTTTAAATTTTTTTAATTCACGAAAATTTCAAATAAAAACATTTTTTTTTATACAATTTTAAAAAATTTTAATTGAAATTAGGCAAAGCTGAAAGTTCGAAAATGTAATTTTAACTTAATTTCTGTAACGAACGTGGTTGATCATAAATAAGCTTTCAGTCAGTGATCCATCAGCAATTTTATGAATTTTTTAATCTATGAATACGATATGGAGTAAGCTTCCATCATTGACATCAAATGATGACTAATGATTGCCATGAGTCATCAGACAGAATATGGATGACAGAGTTTGATTTAAGAAAATAATTTATTTTTTACACACAAATTTTTAAGTAATTCTTTTGCGGCTCCTTTGAAATTTTCTTATCTGTTGTACAGTCAGTTATTCACATACAATTGAAATGTGTCCAATAAGTATCTCCTATAGTTTGTTGCGGCTTCAGTAAGAATTTCGTTTGAAGAATTTTTTCTTGAAACCGAACTATATATTTTTTGTTTTGTTAACCAACATATTTTCAGACAATTTAAGAACACGAACTCATTTAGTTCTTTTAGTTTTTTGTTTCATTTCTTGCTTCATTATACTTTGTGTTCATAGAACTCATAGTGTATTAGTTGATCTATTCTGTTAGAAGTATGATGAGTACTTATGATATTTCACTTGATCGGACGAACGAATTCATTGTTCATTTGTCTAAATTACGGAGTAGTTGTAGTCACGATGAGATCGTTGGACTGTATGAGAAGGCTTGCCGAATGGTTGATCGTTTGCCTCGCGAATGTGAATATCACGCTTTGAATGAGACATTGCGTGAGGAGGAAAAGAAGAATTCAGTCAGAGAAGAGAAAAAGAGAAGACGGGCGAGATCGTTGAATTATCCGTCCGGCTTTCTTATTCGAATTTTCGGAAAAAAATCGAAAGGTGAGAAAAAAGCCAATTTGGATGTAGTAGTTGAAAAAAATTGTGAAAAGGAAAAAACTGAAAAGAAGGAGAATGAAACAAAAGTAGAAATTGTTCAGAAGAAAGAAGAAACATCGTTATTGGTTACACCGTTGACCACGAAGAAAACTTCGGAGATCACCGATCGGAAGAAACGAAGTAGATTTCGTACTTTCTTTCGACGACATAAGAAAAATAAGAATAAACCAAATCGTTCTTTAAGTGTCGATGAACCAAAGAAATCGAGAACTATTCGATTTCAGTCTTGTCAACGAACATCCTCTTCAGGTGTACAAACAGTGTATAGTCCATTTGGTCTCATTTATAAAGAGCATTATGACAAAACTGCAAATAAGAAAGTTGACGTGAAGAAGAAATCAATTCAATCGGTTAGAATTTTCATTGGAAATTTAATATTATTTTTTATTTTTAGGATCAATCTCAATCAGTAAATGATGAGTCGTCTTATGGACCTCATTTGAAAGTGAATGAATTTATGTATCCGACGTTAAGTGACAGAAAATTAAAGCCGCCTAGACGACCGTCACATTTACCACCACCTGTTCCCACGAAAAATGTGATGGTGAACAGTTTCGTCCAAACGGAGGACTTTCCATCGGCTCTCTACAATTCAATTTATTTGAGGTCAATAAATAATGAAAAAAAATTATTTGAAAGTTCACTAATGAAACACTCTGTTCACTGTGCTACTCAAACTCAGAAATCGTTTGAAGATCAATTTGAACGTACCGACTGTCAATCGTTTCTTTTAATATTTCGTTCCATTATTTTTTATTATTTCCATATTTTTAGTTCGGGAAATTATCTGGTGAATCATGAAAAGACGCTGACGAGTGCACCTCGACGGCCTAGTAGTGTCCAACGATCAGCGATAATCCAAAAAGCGAAAAGAACTCCTCAAATTCCATACGACGAATATCTCGGTGCTCAACCGAATAAACTTGACAATTCCCCAATAATTCGTCCAATGAAATATCGGAATTTTTCTTTGAATAATTATCGTAATTCTCAAGCACCATTCATTAAATACAATAATTATAATTATGATAAAAAAGAAGAGGAAAATAATTTGGATGTTGACAATATTCAGACACCGAATAAAGTTCGCGATTGTTATACCATCGAAACGATTAGTTCAATTACATCAAATCCAATGTCTCTCAATACATCGCCAATAAGTGGTGGACGTTCCAATCGGGTTCTTCGCGGTTTACGAGATATAAAAATTCTCAATTCTACAATGAAACCAAAACACGAAATTACAGAACCACCGGAAAACCATTGTAGTGTCGCATTAAATACGACTCCGGCTAATAGACAGACAGATGATGATATCGATCGTACATTAACAGCGTCGAAATTAGAACGTCAGAAAAATGTGGTGAACTCTCCATTCAAACGGTCGATTGAACAGATCAATAAGGATGATATGTTTTCTCGCTGGATTACAAATCGCAATCGAAATTCATTCGAAAAAGAACCAGTGAAATTAATTTATGATCGTGCTTGTTATAACGAATCAGCCGCAACAATGACTCGTATCAGTAATTTTTACCATCCAAAATTTTATCGTAGATCAATTCCGAAAAAACCAGAAGTTTCTCCATCAATTCCATCGATGACAACTGTATCAATTGAAGACAATCAGGAGAAGAATGATAAAATAAGGAACTTCTTTAAAAGTTCTGAAGATTCATATTTACATGAGAAAACTGACACATGCCAAAATTCGGGTACTTCGTATGGTATCGCTTCCGGTCAATTTATCGATGATGACGATTTAGATAATTCTCAAAGATTTCCTTCTCCATCCACTAATCGGAATGCTTGGAAAATAAGTGGAATAAATGGATCCAATGAATGGTCAGGTCTTACTCAAAGTTGGTTAAAAAATGTAATAAAAAAAAGTCCGGCAATGGCGAAAATCGAAAAGGTTGAAAATCCGACCTATGTTAAAATGACGGAATTATTTAAAACGCGAATAAACGACTGTGATATTGAAGCTCTATCAATTTCAGCGAAAGATAAACAGGAAAATCAGTCCAATACTAATAACAACAATTCGATGAACAACATTGAAAACGAAGTAATTGGAAAGAATGTTCGGACAAATTATGAGTTAACTAACAGTGAAGTTAATGCGTATTATCGTACAACAATCTACGATCCATACACGACATTGGACGAGAGTCAACAGAAAATTAAGAAAGTTACACAAGAAGATTAACCTTTATCTGAATGATTAATGTTCATAAACTTTAATTTATTTCCACCTTTCAGTTTTAATTTGAAAATTGTTTAATCACTACATTATGACAATTGGAAATTGTTCTTTCTGAAATAACTCCATCGAATAAATTTTAATTAAAACTAGTTAAACTCATTTATATCTATTTGATCAATCGATTAGTTCAATGAGACATTCCATTAACTTCAATTTTAAATTAAACGTAGGAATTATATAGTTGGAAATTAAAGATTTACAGACTAAATTATTGTTGTGAGTTGATTCAATTTAATTTAGAATGCATTGAAAAAGTAAAGAAATATTACGATGATAATGGAATTACTGGACGATTGAATACTTCCTAAAATTCAGTTTAATTCTCTTTTAAAGTATTGTAAATTATTATTCCATTTGATAGTTGATTCATTTCGTTGTCTAAAATGATTCATGTTTATTAAATGTATGCATCGTTTCAATTTACATACGTGTACAAACCATATAAACACGTATATTTAAGTACCGTTATATGACGTGTATCTTCGTGTCACTATAGTATAATATATATATATATATATATACATATAAAATATAGTAATTTTTAATTAAAAAATTGGTTAAACGAAAAAGAAACGTTGACAGAGATGACAACAACAATTAGTCAATGTAGGATTGATGATGAACAATTGACTAAACCAGATAAGGCGATTCCGATTATGATGAATTCTATTTTCTTGAATTCGATGGTGAAATTGAAAAAGAAGTTATTGAAAATATTACCAATAAATTCGAATGAAGAACTACTCGAATATGTGTCACATTTCCCTTCTGTGAAGCCGCAAATGTTATTCGATATCGATTCATATGAAGATTTGTTGGCGATCGAACTTCTTGTATTAAGGGATCATAATGAATTACCTAGTTCTACTAATACGGAACATAAATGCCGTGGAGCTTATTTAATTTTAGGATTAGCCACTGAAGCATACATCCAGAGTTTACAAAAGTTTATTAACATTTTCTACAGAACATTTGAGCAAATAATATTTATGTTTATTGAAGGAATCTCCAATTGCCTTTTGAACAACCAGATTTCTCGAATTTCTTAGTTGATAATTTTCATAATTATAAGAATATCGAGTTAAAAGGCCTGAACACAATCCAACCACTTCAGGACAAGAATAAGGAAAAAAGTTCTTCTTCTACAAGTTTACCACTAAAAATTGAACATGGCAATTTGGAAAAGTACAGTTTTCGGTTTAAAATATTTCGACGTTTCAGTTGGAAATTTAAACTAAATTATTTTTTCATTTTAAGATCTGAACAAAATTCTTTGAATTCCATCAAATCATTTTCCATTGATCAGTTAGTTAATCAAGCTGAAAATGACCATTCCTTTGAAGAATATGACAAATTAAAAACGAATATGGCTGTAATAACTACACAAATTATTAAGAAAAATGAAATTATAGAAGATCCGAAGTTAATTTTTCTGCTTTTAGCTTAACTGAATTATTTTTTTAGGATTTCGGTTCAAGAGCACCAATTTGTTTATAAATCTCCGAGTTCCAATGATTTACGAAAATCTTCAGAAGAAGTAGACAGAACATCATGTCAATCAGTGGAAATTAAGAAGAAAATTAATTTCCCCAATCGCTTCATCAATTTTTTTCGACGCAGATTGACCAAATCTCATTAAGTCAATCAAGTAGAATGCGTTTTGAATTTTTGAAAAAATTATGAAAATAAATTTTTAGTTTTAACTAAATTTAATCTTGATAATTGTTCACATATTTTAATTTGAAGATACTGTAGAAACTTAAAACAATCGGACACTTTTGAGGTTTCTGTCTTATTAGGTTGTTTTAGGTATTAGATAATATATTAAGTGTATATATGATAAAGATATGTTTATTCAAGAAGAAATTCTCCCACCTCACCGTCCGCTTCTTCGTCAACATCTTTATGACATCATGATCGACTTACTTCCGATCATTCGAAAAATAACCATCGTAACATTCACTTTATTTCTTTTAATACTCATAGTCCAACTAATCTCCGTTGTTCCATTTCTTCTTTCAACAATTATGATATCATTTTCTGTCAAGTTGACCGACCACTTCATCTACTGTACATCAGCTGATCCGGTCGATATTCAGGAGAACTTTGTGCGTTCATTTCAAAAGATCTCCCTGCTCGTTATTTTACTCAATTGTCTTCCGATGTTTCAACGTCTATTGTCGGCCGTACGATTTCACACTCTTTCATTCCACTTTAACAGCCATCGAATCTGTTATCTCTTCTTCCAAACACATCGGTTTCATAATTATTGGAAGCGACTTCAACTGTGACATTAGGAATCCTTCGTCTACTGTTAATCGCCAATCTACATCAAATTCAAATTCCTTTTTTATCGACTATGAATGGTGCGATTGTCATTCCTTCACGTTTAAGGCTCGTGCCGGTAGTTCATCGATCGATCATTTTATTATCAACGACAGTTTAAGAGCTTCCATCTTCGACTGTAGTATTCTGATCGATTACAATTTTTCCACCTTATCCGACGGTCGGATTCCGACCATCTCCTCATTTCCTTGGTCACATCTCATTATCATTACAATGTTCCATTATCACGTATTTTTCATCTCTTTAGAAACCATTTCCTTATGTACACAACCTTCATTTCTGTCGATTGATCTCGCCTACAATCGGCTTATCAGGAGTCTGTTGTTTCCACAGGTGCAATCATTGATTTGCTTCTACTGTCTATTCTCTTTTTCTCACCTGGACAAAATTTCTCTCATGACGAATCCCCTCACTTCTTTTACTACTTATACTAATGCTTTCCACGTTTTCCACTCAATCTTTTCTCATACTATTCGATACTACGATTTACCAAGAGATATTTTCCTTCCCGATTTTAGGGACTTCATTTTTTTCTACGATCCGATCACATCTTGTTCAATTAATCAAGAAACTCTTATCGACTTTCACCACTTGATCAACGTGGGTGAGGATTGGAATTTTTTAAAATTTTTTTCTAATTTATCTCGACGGGAATTTTGATAATAAATAATAATAACAGTCTTTAATGCATTAAATGGACATTTTCTATAAGAATTCAGTTTTCTCTTTCCACATTCTTCTAAATCGTTGTTTAAAATTTTTATCCTTCACAATAAAACAAACAGTTATGTTATGTCTCAGTTACATCGATAAAAAAATAAAGAATGACGTAATTGTTGAGCATTTAAGAAAAGTGGTATTTCGTATTTCAGGATTAAGTATTTTAAATTCTGGTTAGTTTATTGTACTTAATGTTACAATTATAATGTACAAATCACGAATGATGAGATACGATAATTGAGAATGGTTTATTCATATTTAAATAAATACCAGAAATAATATTAAATAACAAATCTTCATCACAATTTCAATTAAATGTCAGCACCAGCTTTATTCGACTCTACGCTATGTTGTCCTACTTCCTCTGATTTTAAGTTCTCACCGTCGCTGTCTCTTTTGATTTTACTTGAAATAATTGAATATATTCATTTCAATGATCATGCACAATGTCTTAAAAAGTTCAAAATGCTGTCAAAACTGAACGTCCAATTCCAGCGAACATTCTTTTTTGATTTGAAATAATGGAGGTCGTCTATAATTAATTGATTATTTTTGTTTAATTTAGTTCTTTGCAAAACACATTTGGGTGGATCAAAATTTTTTAGCAATTCTTTAATGATGAAAAGTAATTCGCGAATGAAAACGTGGATTGGCCAATTGACAGAATTAAAAAATTTATCCGATTTTTTTTTCTCAAAATGATAATAAATAATTTGATGGGAACTTCTGAATCATCCAGGTCCTTAGGGCTAAGTCTCCACATGTCGAGACATTTTTTGCCAACTAAAAATTTTGCGATCATATCCGAATTTTTGTTACCAACAATGTGGTCCTGGTGGCAGAATAGTTATAATTTCTCATAGTGCTATTGTCGGTAATCGAATTGGTCAATTGATTTTGTTCCGACATATTATCCATAATCTTGTCGCTGATATTGCACCCATACATACATGATAGTTCCAATATTTTTGTCGAGAGAGAGGTTAACAGATAAGAATTTCCAATAAATCCATAGACTCCTTAGACAAAGCGTATAATCGGTGCATTCGAATCTTACTCGGTCGTCCTAGACCTTTTTGCAGAGCTCTGATGTTTTCCATTGTAGAACTACCTCCTTTTCCGGTGGTTCTGCTAGAGAGGTATCTCTCGTTGTCGGAAAACATTTTGACATC
>JALJEE010000678.1:0-61672 GCA_023231475.1 Seison nebaliae
TCTCTAGGATCATTTATCGGACGAATGACCTTTTCCTCTCCTATATTTGCTACTTCTTGCAAAACACGATTCAAATGCTGATCTTCCTCCATATAAATGGCAAGTTGCTCAGCGAAAAATTCTTCTTTTCTATTATATTCCAGTTCTACATAATTTGGATTTTGCATTTGAAAACGAATGAGTTTTCTATTATACGCTTGCCAACATTGATGTATTGGCAGATGATATTGTTCACAAACTGGACAAAGTTTGACTTGTGCAACGGAATTAACACATTCGTGATGAGCTTTGAGACCTTTTCGTTTTTTAAATACCTTATGACTAATTTTCTTACCACGCGGTAGGAACAAAAGTTCCTCATATGCTACTACTTTTTTCAAAAAATCACTATATAATTGATCAGCTTCATCTTCAGAGTCATGTTCCTCTACAACATCTTGTTCTTCAGGTAATTTTTCTCCATCAAAATCAAACTCATCTTCTGATTGATATTCGGGCAAATCCGTTGGATCAAGATTAGGACCATTGCCTTTAGGGTCATGTCCCTCTACAACATCTTGTTCTTCATAATATTTGGGTGTATTTTCTTTTACCATTTTTTGTAGGTGACGTGCCATTGCTACCAATGTAGGTGTGGGTATATGATTTGTAACTTCATCATCTGGAATTATCTTTCTTTTTCCTCCTTCTACCATTACTGCTTCTTCTTGTGGTAAAGCATTGTCATCGTCCACTTGTCTAATTTCTTTCCTGGCCTTCTTTTCAGGGTTCATTCCGTTGGACCATCGAACCAATATTACAACACAACAAAGCAAACAAATTTGAAAATGTTTCATAGGAAGAAAAAAAAACAATTTAGAAAATAAAAAAAAATATAAAACAATATTTGGCTTTCTTATTTGCTTAAGTATTCTTGCTTTTATTATGCGCGTTCCATTGCTTCATTGTTAACATAACATGTAAGAAGCACGTCTATGAAAGAAAAATTGTGTTGACATTAGAGACAAATAAATCGATTCCGACGTTCTTTACACCTCCATAGGTTGAGATCGATCTTGGCGTTCTCGATTCCAGCAATCCAAATTATAATATGGATTGTTAGATTCTTATTGAACGAGAAACAATGAATGGAAGTAAGTTGAATCGAAGAATTGCAAAGTTTCCGTTCAGGAATCATTATCGGTTATTTTGCAGGAATCGTCCAATATCGAAATTGAGGAAGAACAATCGATCGAATTAGAATGTGAATTAAATAGAATTTCTTCATTCAAACCAAAATCGACGATGGATAATGTGGAAATTTTTCGTGATGTCGACACGAGAGTTGAACAGAAAATTACGGAGAAAACATACACAATGAAAATAGACAAAGCTAAATTATCTGATGGTGGAAATTACAGTTTCATTTTATCAGATGGAAAATCATCAATACGATAATGTACTGTGAGCGTTAAAGAGAAACCTATAAAATTCACGAAAACTTTAACTGATATCGAATTAACGGGAAATGAACCATTATTCGCCGATATTGAAGTGAGTGAAAAGAGAAATTGTCGTGTTGTCTTTCAAATTCAACTAACGAATAATGATCAATGGCAGCATATACCGGTGGAAAAGAAAGGATATGATTTAGAATCGAAAGAAAAATCATTCCAATTAACCATCGATCATGTCTCACTAATGATGAATGGGAAATTGAAATGATTCATCCAAAATACGATAAACAACGATATAACAGACGAATGTGAATCAACTGTGATTGTTCATGAATCCGCACCGATATTCGTCAAATTCTTTGAGAATTTAATTGGTAAAGAAAACTCAAATAATTAGGGAAATTAGATAAACCATTATAGGATGATGATAAAGTGGAATTTTAATTAAACGGAAATCTTATTGAATCGAAAGAAAAATATCTAATAGAAATTAAAAATACAAATGTGAGTTTATCTGTGAGAAATATCAATTTATCAGATAATAAAGTATTTATGGTGAAGATTAATGGACAGATGGAACACGAACAATTCCGTTATGATGTGGAAGAAGATAATACAGAATTTCTGAAGAAATTGTGCGAAAAATTTGAAATAGAGTTAACAAGTGGAATTTTAATGTTCAATTAATATAAGCTATTATAAGAAATAAAATAAACCGATCCAGGTGGAATGGTTGAAAACTAAGTCGTTTGGCGCCTGTACAAATGCGAGTGAAGTTCTGTCACATTCATCATTGCAATGGAACATGGAATATTTATACATGGCTAAATTGATAGCGAAGAAGATCGAAAAGGAAATTGATAGTTCGATTTATATTTGATGTCGTATAGTATACGAGGTATAAGATCGGAATCGTCGAACGATATTGTCAATTCATCAATCAGTCATTTGATCGTGTTGGCCAAAATCATATTTGATGGGGATAAGAAACTTAAAACAAGCTTTTTAAGCTTAAGAGAGATAAAATGAATGATAAAGGTTTTATTTCAAATTTTGTAGTTCGTATTGTGGAAACAGACTTAATTGTTCTCTATCCCTATTCTTCTTTATATTTCTTCTATAATTCTTTATATAAGAAAAGGAAATTCCTTATCTACTTCTCTCTCCTTCAGTCGCTTTCCAAGGACAAGGGTACTCCAACCACTCTTAATGAAAGAGTGTTCAAGGAATGAGGAGTCGATACAACTTGTTCAATCGAGAAGATTGAACTTGTCTCAATCTAACTAAAATTGAATTTAATTTTGGAGGAAAATGTTCACCTGAAGAAAGAAATGAAAACTCTTGCAGAAGGTATGGTGGAACTATCAGAAGGAATTCGTAACATCAACAATAAGATTACGGATTATGATGGTTTAATGGAAATGGCAAAAGCGCTTACGAATAAGAATATTCCAGTCGTCCACAATAATTCGTCGAACAAAAAGTACAAATCGAACGATAAGAAGGCGTATGCCAGTTCGTTAATAGGCGGTAATAGACAAGTGGCAAAGGTTTCAGACCGCTAACATGGAACATAAATGCTCTATTAAAAGGCTTGCCACATCCGAGTAACATACATATTGCTCGGTTATATGCTCGATCGAGGGAAAGTAATCATTTCCGTGTGTTCGATAAGGAGATGGCGAGACCATAGAAGTCACAACAAAACGTTACAAACAAACGAACCTTCAAAATAATAGAGAAGAATTTACAACGATGATGAAAAGAATAAAACATTCTAAGAAATTTGCATCGTATCTTATCGGTCAAAGCAGACGATTTCTTCTTGTTGTCTATCCGACATCCCAGAAATTCAATTTCTTTCGTAACCAATTTTTTCAATTCACTTCTGGCAGGAAAATAGAAGATGTTGGTGAAAATTTTCACAAATTAATTTAAATATTAAAAATGAGAAAAGTTGAAGAAATTTTTTTCTTAAATTTTATTGGTTTTCCCGTAGTCTATGGTCTTCCTTCATATTTTTCTTTACATAATATAATATCCAAAAATTTATTTGATTCTGATTCACGATTATATACTGATTTAACAAAACGAGCGAAAATGATCAATTGCTACCAGAAAAATGAGAAAATGTGTTTTTCCTATATTTTTATTTTTTTTATAAAATTGAATCAATTTTGAAAGATACTTTAAAATAATCGAAATTTTACTCCAATAATTTCGCTTAATTTAATTTTCTTCACATATTTAATATTAGAAAAACACATCCGTGAATGAGTTGGAGATATTTCGATTAGATTGTAAAAAGATTTTATTTAAATTAAAAAGATTGGCATAACATTCAAATGAAAAAATTAAGTGTTCTGTTTAAAAACCTTATAAAATGTTCGAAGGACAATCGTTGGGTTGAATTAAATGGTGTGGCAGGAAATTTTTTTAAATTTTACGATAATAAATCAGAATGGGAACAACATAAAGTTAACGTGTTGAGGACGTTCATATGTGATTTTGATGGAAAAGAGAGAAATATAATCCTAAAGTCTTTACTTCGCCATCGGAATGGTATTGAAATTGTGATGGAAATGAATTGTTTATTGAAAAGAATTAGTGTTAATAATCGAAATGATTTGAGAAAAGAATTCATTTCTCATTTAGGAATGATATTTTCTTATGGTTTATTGAAAGTGGAATGTATTAATTGGAATAATGTTAATTGTGGTTTTGTGGAAGAAATGGGAAAAAATGAACAAGTAATTCCCATTACTAATTGGCAATCGATGAAAATGAGAATTAGTGATAATAATTTCCGTTGTTATGTTGCATATCATCCATCATTTCCTTTGATGCCATTGATGAGTTTGTATATTCGATTGAGTGAACGATGTCCAAAATGTATCAACGAATTATTCGACACCGAAAAATTGAAGAAAGGAAATTGTGGAATATTTTATTCGATTTCTTTATTACAACCATCATTATCATCATTAAATCTCGGTAATTGGATGATACGACAAGTTGTGAATGAATTAAAAGAAAATGAAATTGAAATAAATAAATTTTTCACTTTATCACCAATCCGCAATTTTTCACGTTGGCTTAACCATCAGAACGGAATTGAATTGTCAAATGAAATTAATTCATCAAATTATCACAATTATCAGAAAGAATTAACATCACTGATGTTTAATTATTTGAAAAATGAAAAAGGAAATTTCCGAGATCCAGTTGCCAAATTCCATCAATTGAACGGAGCAAAATTAACGGAAATTCATTGGGAAGCTGATTCATCGATATTGGCATTGGAGAATTCTTTTGGAATGATGGCGACTTATGAATATGTTTTAGATGAATTAGATGATAATTCTTTAGAATATCGGAAAAATGAAAGAAACTGAAGAATTTTTAAAGGAAATTTCTCCGCCTTAATTTCGATGCAAATTGAAATTTTTATTCGAATAATTTTTTCATTTTCTGTTGAACAATCATGAAATTTTTTCCTATTAGAATATTTATTGTTTGAATAATTTTATTGAAATGTTTCTGATGAACGACGAATAATTTTGATGAGATTGATGACGACAACTGATGATATGGATGAGAAATCGGTGAAATCGAAACAATATGAAGAGGAAACGGAACAAAAGCGAACGACATTGACATTGGACGATTATGAATGGAATGAAGAGACAAAATCATATATTCCGAAAATGGACGATAATTTCTTGACAAATTATCTTTTGAATTATGGGGGGAATGAGAAAGAAGAAGATTCGAAAGTTCGATACGATAAAGAGATCGGTCATTATGTTTATGAGGATGAAGAGACGAAACAATTATTTTATTTCGATGAGAAGAAGAACGATTGGCTTCCTCATGGTGACAAGACGAAATTGTACGAGAAATATCGATATGTCGATGAGAAAACGGGAAAATATTTCGTTTTTGATATCGAGAAAAAGGAATGGGTCGATTTATCAACAACAACGGAATATCTCGATCCAGTGACAAGTTAATTTTTTAAATTTTAATATAATAAATAAATATAATTTATTTAAATTATTAATTAATTATTTTTTAATTTAATTAATTTAAAATTAGAACAACGTTATGAATTGAATGTGTTTGAGAATAAGTGGGAGGAAGTGAATGAAGATGAATATCAAAAGAAATTGAGAATGAAAAGGAATTATCAGATGAAAGAAGAGAAGAAGAATGAGAAGAAACGTCAAGCGGAAGAAAAGAATCAATGGATCGAACAGAATGAAGAAAATATCCGTCATGTTTACGTAAAAGGATTAACGAAAGAAATTGACGAAGAAGAATTCATTAAATTAATGGAGAAATATGGTATCATCGATGTTGATATAGAAACGAATAAGAAGAAAGTGAAATTATACAAAGAAAAAGGATCGAACGAATTGAAAGGTGACGCACTTTGTTGCTATGTCAGGAAGGAAAGTGTCCAGTTATGTATCGATATGTTGAATGACGTTGATTATAACGGGAAAGGAAATAATCTGATAGTGGAAGTGGCGAAATTTGAAATGAAAGGCGAGAAATATGAAGCACCGAAGAAATCGAAGAAAAGGAAACAAATGATAAAGAAGAAGATGGAGAAGAATGAGAAATTGTTGGATTGGATCGATCGACCAGAAATCAAACGACAAAAACAAGAACGTGTCGTTGTTATGGAAAACGCGTTTGATAAAATTTTAATTATGAAGAAATTAGTGAAAGAAGAAGAGAAATTGAAGAGTTTGTTGTTGAAGGAAGCACGAGATGTTGGGGAATGTCAACGAGTCGAATTTCATTTGAAGGATGAGAAATCGATTGGACTAATTTATTTTAAGACGATCGATATGGCTGATATGTTTGTGAGTTTATATGATAAAAAGATATGGAAAGGACGATCGATTAATTGTCATAATCTTGATATCACAAAAGAATCTTATAAAGACACCAAATGTGATGATGATGATGATAAACGATTGGATGATTTCCTTGAATCAATCGAAGAAGAAGATGATGATGATGATGATGATGATGATGATTTTGATGATATTATTGATGAGAAATAATTTTGAAAAATTTAAATAAATTTTATTTATATGCAAATTATTAATTCCATGTTGATTACCATGTCAGTCGGTGTAGTGAGGAATTGTTATAATTCACCAAATTAGACGGAAGAAAGGAAGGACAAAAATTAAATTAGATTTTTTCTTGTTTACATTGCGCGACAATGAGAAGGATAAGATGATGTTGAAAGATTTACGATAAATACTTGTTAAAATTTAATTAAAAAATTAATTGTTAAGAGAGAAGTGTCTTTGAGAGAGACATTACTAACGGTTGTTGATTATGAGAAGGAATTTATTCGTTCTCCATTTTGAGAGTTTTTTCTTGAGTAGAAGAGAAATTTTCTCCATTCATAACTATCTCATTAGCCGAATAAGTTAGATGTTAAGGGAGTAAATATATTATCTACAATAATCTTATCTATATATATCGTAAGTGATTACGTTACGGGATCTTTAACTCACTTACCTCATTCACTAGAGAGTGGGCGATAGAAGAAAGTGAAGGAAATTGTTGAAGGAATATGTGAAAGAATGGTCTACTCTCAATGTTGAACGTGTGAAAGTGTGAAGGTGATATTTGACGATACCATCACCACAAAACATCAGAGAACAATAATAATTGTTATTGGTTTGGGTGTTGGGAGAAGGAAAGACGAAACACTTATTTAATCTTTCTGATGAAGACAAACTGCTTTCTCAAAATGAATACAAATCGGAAGAAGAAGAAAGTTCGATTTTTAACAGTTAATAACTTTCTTCAATTATCTGATGTCGATTGACACCTGGTCATTCATTCCATTCCTGTTTAGACGATAAATGACGTCGACTTCTTATATTACCATCGGAATGAACATATGAACGACAAGAAGAATTATTTGAGTTTTCTAACAAACGACGACGACCACGATGATGATGATAATACGAAACTTTCGGACAATTACGTCTGCGGCAGTGATGAGGATTTAAATGAAAAGGAAAGAAGACGCATTGTTGAAAATGGGAAATTTGAAATGAAATATTTGACACCATCGTTAACATTTCCGATGGCATACTTTAATTTATGTTAGTTGATATATACATATATAAATTTGAACGGATTCAGGTCCGATAAGAGAAATCAAATTATCTTTTTTTTCTATTTGATGTTCCAACTGAAATGATGATTCACTTAGTTGTTGTAATGTGAGATAGATGATGTTTGTTTTTTGTTTGATGAATATGTTAATCATCAGAAAGAGTTTTAATGTTAATTGTATCATTCTTCTTGTTTTGTTGGAACAGTTTGATTCTTGTTGATTTTGTGAACAATTATCATAATCGTTAACATAATTCATACTTTCGTTGTGCTACGGAGAAGGAAAGAAGGAAGGAAGCAGGGAAGGGAATTCGTTTGAGTGAAACTAATTCAAATTAATTAGCCGCTTTTCGGTGTTCAATTCATCGTCGTGTATGCAGGGACATGGAGCAGTAGTCGTTGCTAAAAGTTTTTCTTTCATTCCTACTGTTTGCCTTCATGTATCTTTCCCTCGAAAGAATTATCATAATTATTTGAGGATAATTATTTTAATTCTCAATTTATTTTCCTGTTAATGAAATAACTTCCACAATGTTAAGTCATTCCTTTATTTTCCTTAATTCATCTTAATATAGTGCAACCTGACTTATTTTTTCTTTACTGTTAGATATGAACTTTTACATAATTAAAGTCGATAAGGATTCCAATGGAGTGGAATGACGAGTAATTGAATGGAAATCTCAATTTATTTCCAATTAACTAGATGTTTCCATTAGTTCGGTGATGACTGAGAAAGAATCATGTTGATCTTTTTAAATCATCCAAATCTACCAGTTATTCACCAGAGCTTTTGTCTCCGTCTCCCCTCGAATGACGGAATGTTGATGATGTTTAATTTTGAGTGCTTCTGATTCCATCTTCTGATTCCATCTTTTGATTCCATCTGGTGATTCTATCTTGTGATTCTCTTCCACATCCAGTTGGTCGGCCTTCACTCTGATAAGTTCGGAAAATTATTACTATGTTTCTCTGATTATATCTCCTGTGAATCATAAAGATGTTCGGACGATGTCTTCATTCTTTATTCTTCCCCAAACCGTTCCTCCATCATGCCCGAAATCTCATCATTCCATTCTCTCTTGTGCACACGGACTCGAATGTAACTTGAGAAAATATATGGAAGTTACTACGAGGAGAGTTCTATTAATTATTATAAGACATTGCACAAATAGATGAGAAAGAAGATGAGAACGAAATAAGAATATTTTTTGATCATTCTCACTTACTCCCATATTATTATACTTCGTTTTGTCGTTGTGTCTTTTTATTTCCGTAATTCAATTTTATCCTTAGCTAAACAATGCATATTTCGACGAAGCTTCTTCTTCTTCTTCTTCTTCTTCTCCTTCTTCTTCTTCTCCTTCTTTTTATTTCATTTCCATTATTATTATTGTTGTTGTTGTTATTATCATCATTACAATGATGATTGTCATTGTCGAATAAAAAGGAATAAAATAATAATTAGTCATTCCTGATGATATTATTCCTTCTCATTTATTCTCCAATGCACTTCACCATTGATTACTGGAATTTTGTTGCGAAATAATTCCATTTTCTTAAACTTCCATTTTTCTCCTCACAATAGTCTCGTCATTTCAATTTAATCTTTTACTCCTATAATCACATGAAAAATCTATCTCCCCATTCTCCGATCTTCCAATCAGTAACATAAATTATATAATAGAATGTTGAACCTTCAATATTTTATGTTCTATCCTTATGAACCTTCTCCTCATCCGAATCTGAATTGGTGGAGGATTGGATAAGATTCAACACATGTAAATAAAGTGATTTTTTCAAATAAATGTTTCCTATTTGTTCATCTCCTTTGATTTTACCATTTATCTTCCCTTCGACCTTGTCAATTAATTGGTGGAAAGATCAGATGATTACGTTTCTTCTTCTCCCTTACCAAAACTGAACTACTGCTCTTCCATCACTTGAAAATCAGAGATGTTCCATTCAGGTTAAGACGCCTGTTACTTCCATTCATTCAACTGTAGCAAGATGCATTTATTTTCTATGACTATTCCATCTTTATTTTGATCTGCAGCAAAACAGTCAATAAGTTGCGGCAGTCGCTTCGTCAATCTGTTGAGGAATACCATAATTTCCTTCATTTTTCACTCCAACTTCTTATCTTTTATGAGGGAAGATTAATACGAAATTTTCATATAACCAAATTCAACTCATTCCATACATGTAATTCCGTTCATTGTTTTCGTGGCTTCATCCCATTCACACTCCCATAACAGATAAAGTGTGGATAGTATGCAAACGAATTGTTTCGTAATAAATGAAATGTTCTTTCGTAAATATTGGTCTTTAATGATTTTAATTGGTAATGAGTTTTCTTTTAATAAATTTCGCCTTCTGGGACTTATCGATGAGAAAGAAAAAAGAAATACACCAAACCTTTATCATCTTATCGAATCGAATGAATGATTAAGGGAAATTTGAAAAGAATTACTTTTCTTTTTTTTCGAAAAAATACAACGAGGTATTTGGATCATACGTAATATTGGACGAAAGTTCTGCTTCTATCTCAACCATAATACCTTTATTATTTTCCGTGTAATTCTTCTTCTCACCATTCTTTCCTTCTGGTAATTATAGGCGGATATATTAATTTACATTGGGATAAATTGCTATTCTTATTCTATTATAAATTTGTTTATTCGCCTTCCCAATTCGAACAATGGCAATATCTATATCTATTACGTCGACTTGGATAATTGCGTTGAAGAGTGTTCATATGTATATAATTTCCATGCATTCCATTAAGAAGGTTGTCTACTGTTTCTTCTTTTGAAGAAAAGAAAGTAAATTTTCTACCTTTTAATCTGACTTTCTCCATCGGTTCTCTTCCTATTTTAATTAGTCATATTAAACTCACTTTTTCTTAAATGTTATTCTAAGGCGAAATATTTCTTAATAAATTTATCAGTCAATTCTCTGACATGTTCACTAAGCTTAGTTTAATGTAATTCTCAATATCAGATGATCGTTAATTTGCGATATGTTCCGAAATTTTCCCACCATTCAACTTACGTAATAAAACTATTTTCTGGAAATCGCTCCATCTGTTAAGTTATTGAAGAGTTGTTGTTAATATGGTAAATTATCGGTTGTAGCATTAGCTATCATCTGTTGTATCGAGAGGAAGAAGAAGAAATTAATTGTATTCAATTTATATCGTCTATTTCTTAATGATGTAATCATGATAATGGTTCTGTCCTCTCTCACCTTTTTCTTCGAAGTTTCAATTTTGTGGAATTAATGGAAATTTTGCATTATCCTTCCTCTTCTCTATTTCCGTATGATGGAATGAAAAATTAAAAGAATATTCATAATCATTTTTCTTTTCATAGAAATCAATTAAGATTTCTTCAGTTCCCCTTCCAAAAATCCTTCCCAACAATTTCTTTTTCTTTTCTGAAAAAGAATAAACTCCTTTCAACAAGACACTTTCCCCACACCCCCCACCGTAAGGAGATATTTTTATGAACGCTTCCTACACTCCAATTTGATGCATGAGTACCAAAACAATAAGAAAATATTCAAAAAAAAATTTTTCCACGAAAATAAAAAGGAGTTGAGAAATATGGAAATAATCGATAATTTCAATTGATTAAAATCAATTCAATAATTATTAAACAATTAACATGGGAAATCAGCCCACACGGAAAGATATTAAATTAGTTGGTGGTAATATCGGTTTGAATGGAGTCGATCAGAAAAGTATCTTACAAGATCGTTCCTCATTGGAAACAGGTGAATGTCCACTCACTTCACAATCGATGAACAACTTGAAGACTATTCCACGATCAACATCAGAATATCAATTCGTTCAGACATACAATCCATTAATATGGTTCAATGATAACGATGACAAATCTACTGAATCATTACGACAAATTAAACGACGACATTGCTCCTCCACAATACCGTCACGAAATCATTCGAGTGATGTTTCCTCTGGAATAGGTTCCACCACTCTTATCTCCCAACCAAACGATGATACGGTTAATATGAAGAAAGTGGATTATCGTAATACACTTCTGGAATTATGTTCTTGTGCTCGTCGTATGCCGATAAGTAATAATGATTATATTTATTTCCATCCGCCGATACGATCGTCTTCGGCGTCGAAAAGTCGACGACATAATTCAAAAAAGAATAAATATCAAACTAATTCAACGAGACATATCACTTGGTTGGATGAGGCAGGAGATACGATAATCGAATCATCATTTCTTGCCAAGAATAAAAGTGTTCCAGTAAAACGGAAAAAATACAACGACATTGATATATATACGTCGGATATCCATTTGTGTTGTAGTAGTAAACGAAATTTGGCTAATTCACAATTAACTCGAAAACCTGATGCATCAATAACCACTTCAAATGATAATGATAAATCAAATATTAGTGAGAGGAACCATCATCATTATCATCAACATCATCGTCAAAATGAATTGGATGATATCTATCCCAATGTTTATCAACAACAAAAAGTACTTCAACCACAAGAGCATTACAGTCAACAAGATGATGATCCACAATTATTTTCGGCGAACGATATCGATGAAATGGAGGATGATAATATGATGAGTCGTCGTCTGATAGAAAATATTGAGAAAAATGGAAAATTACAAATATCTGATGATTCTCTTCCATCTAACCGATATTGTGAGACATTTTCTCATCACCAATCGAAGACAATGAATAATTTGTGTGAACCGATAAAGAAAGTAAGTTTCAGTTACAAGGATGCTGCGCCTGTAACGAAATGTTTGTTAAATTCGAACGCGGGAAATTATCAGCATTCGAGGACGGTCTCTCAACCACCTCGTCATTATTGTTCGACTACTTTAAATGAACATTCATCCAAAGAATCTCTCATGAAAGATACAGCCATGGAGAAGTATTTGATGAATGCAATCAATGAGAAGAAAGTTATTTTCACGCAATTATCTCCACATCTCAACAATAACGAATCTATCAATTCAAAATTGGACGAGATCTCAAATGATTCATTAGACAATCTATCAAATTCCCAATCCAACGACCATAAAAACAACGATTATTGCGAGAGTAAGAAGATGAGCAATCGTCAAAATATTCCGATGGAAAATAAACCGTTCGAAAATAATCTTTCTGAACAGAATCGTCGTTTATTGGAGAAATACAATTCGTTACTTCATTCGATGGAGGAGAAACAAATTAATTGTCGTTACAGTAGCAGTACGTCATCATTAGATCAGTTACATAATGATGTGTATAATTTATGGAATTATCTTCACCGCAATGGCTTATTGTCAGACAACAATGATGTTGATAGTTATGATGATGATCAGCGTAAAATAATTATTGATGATATGGAATCGCATAATGATGATAATTCGAAACATCAATTTGCTATTTGTGAATATGAACGAATAGTGTCTCAAGGTTAACTTATTAGGTGTATTTTTCGAAATAATGGAACACATTATCATCTTCCATTTACGTCGTCATTCTATCATTTGTTCATGTACTCGAAGAATTTGTCCATTTTACTCTTCTACTTTTTTTCTTTTAGTTCTAATAAATTGTGAGATGTCCAAACTGATTTAGATCTTCCTTTCCATTAAGATCGTTCATTCAAATATTTTATCTTCCCATCACAAACTTTAAGTTGCCCCCCATAAAAAAGAGAAATATCATCGTTGTCGTTTTGATGGAAAACAACAGTCGCACCCATCAAATTTTGTGTCAATTCCAATTAATAATTTTTTCGAATTTCCTCAAATTTTGTCCAACATGAAATTTGTCTATCTTCTCATCTACAACTTTCTTTATCATCTGTTTCATCTTTAAAAAAATTTCTTTTCCTTCCAATTGATCGAACTGATTTGATGATTTGGTAACAATTTCTCATTTACTTTTCAGATGATGGCGAAGTGGATAATGATATAATTGGTGAAGATACAATGAACGAACATTCGTCAGATGAAGGAAAAGATGAAGATATTAAGAAAGATGATTCAATCAATAAACAATCATCGGAAGACGGAATGTCGAAAGGAGAACGTCATTCGACTCAACAAGAAACTACGTTAGAGGAGAAACATTTGTCGAATATATCAAACGATTCTAGTGTTACTGAATTGAAATCGATAATGTTTGTATTCATTTTCCCCCATCATCTTCCCATATTATACACGCCTTCCCACCTATTCACCTATTATGCCAATTACCATTTTACGATTAGGTTAAGGAGTAATAGAGTAATTCTTTTAGTCTTTTTGTCGTGGCGACGACATGTTTTTTTTTGAGGAAAAACAATTAGAAAAACTCTACAAAACAAAAAGTTCGTTAATTCGACTTGTTATGAATATTTAATTAATATTATTTGAATTGATCCTTGAAACGAATAGTTTATTATACGACAAATACCTTAATAAGGTCATATCAAATAATTTATTGTTCGAGTAGAATGGAAATCGCGCTGGAAATTAATCCTAACCAGCTTCCTAGTTACATGATTAACAAATTGTTTCGATTAGATTGATTTATTTTCCATCTTATCAAATCAAATTGTGACATAATATCAATATATCGTTACGGGAAAAGAAGAAATGACTCGTCTTACATATTAAGGTTATCTGATCGATCGTTCGTTCTGATCCATCGACTTATTCATTCTCAACAAAAAATTTCTCATCATCGAAATTCAAATGAAAGAGAACGAATAGATGGATAGAAGAACCGGAGAGAGTTTTGAGTAAATGCAGAAAAGAAAATTTAATTTATGGGAAAAACTTCAGTTTGTAGCTAGTCTATCTGAACTAAAACTGTCGTTATTGATTTAGTTGAAAGTGGCGGAGATTCTCCTCTCTCTATTATTGCACTTATTGATAATTATCCTGAATAATAATCATCATCTATATAATAATATTTAAATTGATGATAATCTATTTCGTTTTTTTTTCTCCCAACGTGATATTCCTTTTCAGCTATCCATTTGCTTCTTTCACATGTACTTTTCCGTCACTTATAAAGATTGATGGTAAGTGATGTCTGAACAGATCGAAAATGAAGTAAAAGGATGAAAAGAATAAGCTTTCTTCTAATCTAAAACAACGTAATTTTCTCATTATTTCCAATAATTGTCTTTTCACACGAAGAATGAGTGTAATTCTCCACGGTAAATTTATTATTATTGTTATATTGGTGGACGAGTTTCATTCTTAAGAAATTAGAACTGGTTACTGTCCATTAGTAATTCCTTTTCTCTTATCGATATTCTATTATGTCTTTATTTGTTTTTATGAGATTATGAATGAGTGAATGAATGAATGAAAAAAGAATGAAATTAATCGACGATTCTAACTAATGTCTTCATTTTTAAGTATCGATCACAATGAGTTGAATGAATGAAGATTAACTTTTAATCAAATGCAAACATCAAAATTGCCTCACTGAACTACTATCGAGACAATAAACATAATAGTATAAATTCTCATATTGATATGATTAGGACATAAGAAGTTGAATTTTCATCTAACATTGTAAGAATTCATTTATTGGCTAAACAAAGATTGTTATGTAATCAATCATTATATTCAGTTAAATCTCCTTCTAGATCATTCATCGAATATTCAAATGAATGTGTGGAACTAAATTTATGGAAATCGATAATAAAATCCACAAATTTTCAAATGTAATAAATTTAAATTAGAATTCTATTGAATTGAGATTCCTAGAGAATCAATTAGAATTTTTTAATGATTTCCGTTTAAAAAAGAGCAGTTCAATGATCGGAAATTACTAACAATTAATTCCAATATTGAATGTTATCTAACGAAGAATAATATTCTCATTTTTAAATATCTGATATTTTCGATTGAACATTAAGATTATGAGACGTAACAATGAGATTAAATGAAATGGATAAAGTGGATATTTTCATTCATTATTCATAATGATGACTCATTATCATTATGATAATGGAAAGAAACATTTCATATTACGATGTAAATAATACATTATTGTTCGCTCGTACTTCCGACAAACTTTTCTTCTTCATCATTATCATCATCATCATCAGTTTAGCTTTCATCAAAGTCTTTGATATGATTCTCTATTTTTCGAGTGTATTTCCACAGTTTCTGTACTGTACTCTCCCTTTTTGTCCTTTTTCTCATTCATCTGTTACTGTCATCATCAGTAACTTTTTTCATCAGTAAACAACTTTTTTTCAATGTTGCCAAATTCGAGACGGAAATTATTAGTTAAGAATTACTCCTCGCCTGTAAGCAAGAATGGAAATTTCTTCGATATTATCATTTCGATGAATGTTATATGGAAGTCCCGAAGTGATCTACGAAATCGATTCCGGTTGTTTCGATTGAGGAAAACATGAGAAAAATTCTCCATAATGAAAGTTAAAATCGAATAAGTATATTTTTATTATGAATGGCGATGATGGTAGTCAATCAAAGTAGTATCGTCATTTCCGGATTACTTCGCCCCTTATCTAATGTTGATCATTGGAACATTTATTTTTGAAAGTTACGATAATAAGTAAATCGATAAAAGTGGTAAGAGTAATGAGGAAATGGTTTGGTGGTTGCTTCATTTCAAATTTCGTCTTCGATAAGTGTGTTAGAAGAGGCAATAATAATCGTCAGTTGGTTAAGGAATGAGAGGAGTATGATGATGATGATATGTAGAAGGAAATGAATGCAAATCCTTCGGTAAATGTTTTAATTGTATCGAATGGCGAATGGAAAGAAAATAAATTTTATTTTTCTTTCCGATCTTTATCGATTGATCCTCTTTTTTTGAGTATTATCGTTATATTGTCTGTTAGTAACAGATCGTTATTTCACTCGTCACAACAATATCATCATCATCGTTCGTCTTCTTCCGCTTATGTAATTTAATACAAGTCTTTCCCTTTCAAATCAATCGATGTCCTTGTGCATTTCTCACTTTATATTAATTTTGGTTCTGGATTAAATTTACATTAATATGGAATTAAAACTCATCGGTATATGTGTTATCATCATAAGATTATAAGATCAGGATTTTATCATAAAAGAAATCGGAAGGAAATAAATAGAATAGAACCGAAGTTTGGTAGAAGGAAAAATGCAATTTCATCGATACGATGAATTGGAGAGACGACGATGTAACCAAATGAAGAATATTGCACAATTCCTCAATCTTCGAGAATCGTTATCGCCGGAAATGAGGAAAGAAGAAATTCCGAAGAAAACGATACCATCATTTGTGCAACATTTCCCTGATTTTGATGATAGTACCACTTCAACGAATCGTGATACATTTATGGAGTATGATGTTGAGAATGAAATGGAAACTTCATTGGATAACAGTCGAAGGAAATTTGAGAATGGGAATTATTGCATCATACCAGATGATGGTTGTGATGAGAATAACAAGGATGATAATCGGATGGATGGTTTCGTGGTTGATGATGTTGATGAGAGTTTGAGACGTATTAATCATTGGCAGAAATACCAATTGAATCGATTGTATACGTATCTGTTGAATGAAGGAGAGGAAGATGAATTGAGGGAGAAGAAAGTTGTCGATAATATTGTCCTTAAACATTCGAATAATCGAGACGTAACTTCCGATCATGACGAATCAATAGAAATCAAATGGAATCGCTTATATGAGAAATTCGATTTGGCTAATGAATTGGCAGATTCTGATATCGGCTCCGAAATTGCGTCACCATCATCACACTATTCACCGACACTCACCTACATCACAAATGAAAATATGGGAAATCAACATTTTCCTTCTTCAACGAAAAAACATCTCCATAATCAGACGCACGATACCATACTTCCAAACAACAACAACAACAACACTAAATTAATTGATTCAATCGTAACGGCCATACCGCAAAATTGCGGCATTCATCGTATGGAAGGATCTATAAGTAAACTGAATATTGATGAGAATTCGTTTCTAGAAAAAATTGATCAACGAGATCCTTCCCAATTCAATCACATACCGTCTGAGCAAAAAACGAATTCTTTTAGAAATTTAAAAAGTTTGAAGAAGAGCATGACAAGGTATAGTTCTCATTCATATTTAAATATTTTATTTTTTTTTATATTATATTATATTTATATCCAAATATTTTTTTTTTCTTTTCAAAAAAACATTTTCTTTATTCCTCCTTATCATTAGTAAATTAGTAAGGAATCTTTGTAGTTTTACATCCTCGTTTGGCATTATTTTCTTGATTATTAATCAGATTCACTAACAATAATTCGAATTCTAATATTAATTATTCTTTCTTCTTCCTTCTTCATTTTTCTTCGTCATCTGCTTCCCATATTCGTGATAATGGCAAATTCAACAATAATAACAATAACGATTTGGTTATTATTATTATCCGATGAACAATTGGTGTGAAATTGTGTGAATCGTTGATCAACTTAACAAATTATTTGTCAATAAACAAATCGTATAATTTGTGAATATTCCTTCAACCTTCAACTTTCGTCTTCTGTAATCAACTCACGGTTTTTCATCACAAATTCTATTCTTATCAATTCTTATGATCGTTTTTCCATCGGCCAATATCTACGTCAATTATATCTCAACATTAAACTTCTATCACGATTGTTTATCATCGTGATTATCGGTGCATCGGATGGAACATCCGACCTCGTAAATAATTGATGATGGAATATCAATTAATATTACATTCTTCCAATCATCTGTCTATCCTACCACCGATGGAACTACACACTCCAAAATTTTAACAAAAAAAAACAATATCGTTTTCCGCATCGATACATTTAATGGTTTCAATTTGAAATTGTCCATGTTATAATATCATTTCAATAACAATCATTTCATCCATTCACATTCAATAACAACAATAACAATGATTGAAACTATTGTAATTTTTTCATAAATTTTTCTATCGGAAAATGTTCATCATTTCCCATCAAATTAATTTTCCTCAATACACTTTCAATTTTTGGATTTTCCATTTATCCCTATCATAATCGTTTTACGGAAATGAAATTATTTGTCGTATTATTGTCATAATGCCTTCATCTCGTCATTCGTTGCAACATAATCGATATCTCTCATTAAATGATGATGACATAATGGTCGATCCAAAAAAACAACAACGATTGAATGAATTTATGATATATCGACAATCATCAATTATGAAACATTTGTCACGTGAATATCTGCATATCAATAGAACGTTGCCTCAATCCCAAAATTCCTTTCGATCAAACAGTTTGACTGAGAGGAAGAACGATGAAACAATCAGTCAACCCAACAATAGGGATGTCTTCCGACATTATAATGACGAGGCTGATGATATCAAAACGCGATTTGATCACGACATCGAAGACAAATGGAACATCCAACATGTTCCATTTATCGATCAAGAAGATAAGAAGTCGACCGAATTCCATAATGTGCCGGAGAAACATGACAAACATTATGATGATGGACCACAATCTATAACTGATTATGTTACAGGACATCGAAGTTCTTTGTTAGGAAGTCAGAAAGATCGACGAGCATTCAACGAACAACAAAAGCCGATGGATGATGAAAACAATTTGTTGGAGATGATGGAACGCCCACAGAGTGTTATGGAAAAGAAACTGAAAGTTAATGTTCGTCCTGTTAGTTGTCTTTTCTCCTTCATTTCATCCTCATTATTTAATCTGATTTAATTCTCTCCTATTAATATCTAGAGCGATGAATTCCATAATCCGATGCCACCCCTTGTTTATTCTTCACCTTCATCAACTATGGGCAATTCGACAATAACCGTAATGAAGTTTCTTTTCTTCTTATTCATCATTTCCATCATTCAATGATCCAAACCAGACGATCTCGATCTGCTTGTCAACCTCCCGTCAAGAACGAGAAGAAATCCATCGATTCCACCAAGAATGATTCGCCCACTAAATATGTCGTTCCCATATCTCCCACACAACGTCAGAATCTTTACAAGCAAATTCAAAATGGAGGAGACATTCCCGTGTTGGGTTTAAGGCCATTATATGCCAAACAACAAAATGAGAAAACGAATAATTTCAAGAAATTATCTTCCATTGAAGGTGATCATTTACCGATGAATAAGTTTGAATCGAAAGATGCTAATTACCGTAAGCAAGACGAAGTCGAACGAAGGTCTCATAATCCTCATCAGTTTGAGCAACAGCCAAAAACACAAATTCCCAAAGAATACTCAACAAATCGAACTATTGAAGTACAGAACAAGAGTCAAAATAATACATCGTCTTATCCGATTCCTTCTGCTTCATCGTCGTCGAAAAAAGGTTCGTATCAACTTTATTTCCTCCACATCATTGTTTAGACGAGGTAGTACATTGCACCTCGTTTCCTTCGAGGATTTATTCTATTGAGATCTATACACAAATCATCATCCGAATTAAACAGTAAGATAAACAAAAAAAAAGAAGAATTGATAATGCAAAATAATTGCAACAACAAAATGAATTCCCAGTTATTCGCTAGAAATAAATCTTTAATTGTTTCTCTCCTTTTAAGTAATTCGTTAACATTTACATTGTCACCAAATTAGATTTCATAACGAAAATAAAACTTATTCTCCTTTCGACGAGATTGTTTCGTGACATCTGTCCCTTTACATTGCCCTCCCTCCTACTCATAAATCTCTTTCGATACTCCCTCCGACCAACTCATCTTTCCAATGCGCTATGTGTTGACGTTAGTGAGATAAATAGATAGTTGTCACATAATTTATTGTAAAGAATACGCTATCTTCATATCGTTCACTCGAATGACGGAATGAATTTCAAACGATTCCTGAATCGTCTTGACATCTTCCGATTTGTGTTGAAGGAGATTCATTCTGTTTACCATTTCAGTTGATTAGTCATAACAAAAGTATTTTCTTTTTCAAGTTTATCGAAGTCAATATTGAACAAACAATATTCACTAGTCATCTCTTATTTACAATTGGAACTTTCGATGAAAAGATGATGGCACAATTAATTTGACTTTTATTGTTAATGATATTTTCCAATGACACGAGATGAGGAAGACGAAAATATTAAGTTCTTCTCACTGTTCCATTCTTCCATTCGTTATAGAAACATGAAATTTTCATATAAAGTGCATATATTCGATCGGACTTAATGGAACCTTTAGAAAAGAGTTGATCGATGAATTGAAACTTTTTGTTTCTTTATATTTCATCAATGTTTTTCTAAAGAAATAATTGAACAATTAAATACGTCGAAAGAAATTGTATATTAATATCATGAGACTATATATTGTTGACGAAGAAGAACTTAATGGACGAAATAGAAGAATTATATTGAATCTTCATAAAAAAAAATTGACGGAAATTGAGAAATGTAAATCATTAGGGAGCAATATGTATCCCAATTCCATGATGTCCTTATATGACATTTAGTCGTTCTTCTCCGAATAATTTTTCGAACAAGAAAAATATAAATTCTCATTGAAATATCTGAAAAAAGTGTAATAAATGAATGAGAATGATCGTAACTTTTCTTTTCTCCCGTTCATCTCGAATGACATCTATTGAATGGATATTTGTTAATAATTCTCCTATCTTATCTTCCGTCCTTCAATGACAGTTACATGTCAATTGTCGATATATGATATGTCAATCTTCTTCTTCTCAATTTATGAACGATGTGTCGGGGAATTATCGATAATGAAATTTTGTTACAATTCACTCGAAATATAAATAGAACAATTAATTATGTTTCATATTCATTTCTTTCACTAGAAATTCTTCGCAATTCCTTAATTTGATTCAGTGGGCGAAGAAAACCATTTTGATTTATATCGTTTATCTAATTATTTTTCTCTTCTTCCATGTCATGAAATAATCGTATTTTAAATTCATCTAATTCTCATTCCATTACGAATTAAAAAGATTATTTAATTTGTTTTTCTTTTGACTCAAACTCATTATAATATTTTATGTAATCTCATCATTATTGAAGGAATCGTTATTCATTTTTATTCATCTTCTTTTAAAAAAATATTTTTTTGAAAATTTTTTTTTCGGTGGCAATAAATTCCACTTTGAAATTTTTGGTCAGTAGAATTTATTGGTAATAAAAAAACCAATAAAATACCGGTCTCATACTCGTTTTTCACTTTGACCGATATTTCGATATTTAATATTCGATATTTCCTTATTTGAAAATGATTAGATGAATTTTATACAAAATCACTATATGATGTCTGCCATCAACTTTCGTATTTTTATGAATTAATTTCTGAGAGTCGTTTTTGAGGAAGAGAGTCGGATGGAAGAAGAAAATGGAATTGATTTCACTTTTATGATGACGAGTAGAAGAGATAACTACCTCCATCTCGACTTTTTCATGTCATCCAGTTATTCGATTTTATTCGAATTGTTTATCTCTATGACAATCGAGTGTGATTGTTGTGAGTGAAAGTTTTTTTCGTTCGTCCAACGACGAGTCGCTTCAGGATAATTCTTCTTTGGCTGATAAGGTCATTCGATTGTTTATCGTTAAGCGAATATATGACTATCATTATTCCTTATATCTTTGATCGTTAAAATGGAAATCTGTACATCTTCTCATCATCTCCATTCTCGAGGGAGATGTTGTCGCAAGAAGATCGACAATCCAATATATGTGACATCTGGCATGAAAAAAGAGGAATTATATGAACATAAGTCCTTTCTTTTCAATGTTCAGACATTTACCCATGTCCTTGTTGAGAGAATCGGTTTCAAATCTTATATATGCATCCAATTTATGTTCATGGAAGAGGAATGGTCAATTCTTTATTGAGGAAATATTCTTATTTTGTTTTCTTTCACAATAACTCTCTTTCCGGTGGATGGTGAAGGTTCTCGTACTTCTCAACGATCATAAGTAGATCCCTCCATTCGAACGTTAATTTATTTACAGTAGTGAAAACAATTTATTAGTTTTAAGAAGGAATCGAATATTTTAATTGGAATAAGTCCACTCAAGAACAGGAATAAAACTCGCGACTCGTGTTTCTCTTAGCTTCATGTGGAAATATGGGCCTGTTGTGTAGAAATGAGAGAATTATTGTGAAATTAATGAGCATTCAATTGAGGAAATAAACATGGTGATGTACTTAGCATTAAAATGAGAGAGTTTAATACGGAATTATCGGTGCATTCATTTGTAAGAAGGAGATTGTTATATGATTCCTACTAATTTTCCTCGATATTCACAGGATGATTTCTTGTGCCGAAATTGTAATTGAATGAGTGGAATTAATGTTCTTATTAAAATGAATAATTATTCTTTTCTTCTCCCATTTGGATAATGAATAGAAAGATCTCTTTAATTTTTGCATAAATAAATGAAGTGAATGTTGATGTTAAGTCTTAACATTACATCGAAAGATCAACCGGTTTGCCTTGGTATCGATAAAGGGCAAAAGAGAATTTATTTTCCAAATGCTCACGGCACAAATGGTGCAATGATTGCGCATATTCCAACTGATAAGAGGAATAATAATGTTAAGATTGATGTAACGACAGATAATCAGAATGTTGACAACGATAATAACGATGACGACGAGAAAAATGACATTTCTCTCAACAACTACGACGACGGATACAGTTCACATGATGCAGTTCGATCCTCTCAAAATTCTTTCGTCACTTCCAATGATCAAAAGGAGAACACTTCACCTAACTCGCTCCAAGGAAATCAAGTGTTAACTCATTATATCATGACTCACCGCCATCGAATGCCTGAAGTGGACGACAGTCCAACGGAAATATTCTATGATAATGATCTTATCACTTCAAGACGACTCAATACATTGCCCAGAAATCTGCGACGTTACAATTTCCTCCACGACAAACACACGTGTCAATCGGCGACAAATGTTACGAAGAGTAGAATCGTTTCGAGAAAGTCGACCTCGCAATTCGGAAGAAAATCCCACATAAATTTATTGGAGCCATCAATTATTCAGATGAAGGAGATGAAGAGCACGAAAAATGAGAATAATGAAGATCATGAACTTCCGGTGGGACGAACTCCAAAACTTGCTGATCTGTCATATCGAAACCTTTCGAAAAAATCAGACGGGGAATATGACGAGCAATCGATGAATTATTCATTGGACCTCTCCAAGAAGTCCAAATGTAAAAAAGCGATTTTATTGCAAAATTATGTAAAAATCTTTCCCCTACCTTCCAATAATTACGTACGTCACACACAGAAAAGTCAGGAGATGAAGGAGATTGAGAAGAAATCGATAACACCAACAAATTCCATACCAAAGAAACAACGTCGATTGAAACATTCGATCGCACAATATAATCATCGATATCGTCCATTATTTCTCCAACACCAACTCTTATCCACATCCAGTTCCACTTCATATTTATCATCGTCTTCATCCATCCCATCTTCTTCCTCCTCCTCCATCCCAACGGAAAAAAAGAAGAAGAAAAGTCAATTAATTCAAACAACAAATTCATCAAATTCCAGTGGAAAACAACCTAGTGAATGTGGGAGAGATAGAAATGGGAAGATGATGAGTCAATCGCCTAAACTCCGACGACAATGTCAAAAGTCGAAAAATCGAAACACGATAAATAGATTATCATTGAGGAATTTTGTGAGCAATTATGAATATGTGAATACACTAGAATCATTATGATCATGTCATTTATAGGAAAATATAAATTTCCATTATTTCCTCAACATTTCATTTTTTCCGTCATATTATCATCTCTATTGGTGAAGTGACAAATATTAGGAATTGGAGTTGCACATCATTCTCCTTACAAGAATATTTATTTGGAAGATTACAAAATATACATTAAATATAATTTCCGTTATTTCAGCCGAATATCGTTGGCGAGTTGGCAATGAGGGCATGCCATTATATGGACCTCATCCAAATCGAATAAATTCGAATGGAAACGAATTGAACAAACTGAACAAGTCGTTTAATAAACAATCGCTATTCATCGAAGAATCGAAAACATCGAATGGTGACGATGTTGATAAGATGTTGAATAATGTTATCGAAAGTTCCATTTCTCTTCCATTTCAAATATATTGTTTCTATCTTCTAATCTCATTCCATTCTCCAATTAAGATCTAACCAATTTCAAACCGAGTGATTCAATAAATGAAGTTCCATTTTCCTTCTTTCTTTCGATTTCTAATAAATAATAAAATTACTTCAGATAATGCCAGGAAAATCGAGAAGTAGAAAACAGATAGTCTATGAAGAAGTTCCACCAACTGCCCACAAGAACTTCCTTCAAAGGAAAGATAACAATTGTTCATACTTCCATCGAATTCAATCGTCGCAACCAGAATTGGAAAGGAAAAATCGAATTTTAAATAAGACCGAACAAGAAATGTTCATTCCAATCGATGTTGAATCATCAACGACAAATCGTCGTCAAAATATATTGTCACCAAATACCAAAATGTCGACACCCGTCATCACTCGTCAGATGAGACATGAACAACAACAGAACGAACAATTGAACGACGATAATGGACAACAACTATTCGTGCCAACTCTACCTCAAAATCGTTTGCAACGACATCAATCAGCACATGATCGATCTAATACGAATGTTTATTGTAATTATCCAGAAAATATGAATAATCATTATTATCAATTAACATCTCCTGATGTTAATATGACGAAAATGAATTCCGTTTCAACAAATCGACAACCAAATCAGACTACTTCAAAAATGAGGAAATCCATTATGAAATCGGAGAAAGCAGCTAAATCACATAATCAATCCACATCGTCATCCAACCGCAAAATGAAACAATGTATTGTTCTCTATAATTATGTGCCGAAAAACGATCAGTTAATTTATTTAATTTAAATTTAAAATTTAATTCATTCAATTTATTAATTCATTAGAGAGATGGAATTATTATTTGGAGATATCATCAACATAATCGAATTTATTGATAATGAGAAAAAATGGGCATATGGCGCGACAATATCGTCGAGTAACCGATCGGGAATATTTCCGTTAAATCATGTCCAATTAATCGATCGACCTTTAGATATTAATTATCTCGATGCAAATGATCGTCCATCGAACGAATCAACTTGTCAATATCCCAAATGTCACACCGATACAGAAACAGCGAAAATAAATAAACCGGCAAATAATCGACGAGAGAATCGAAATAATTTCAATTACACTCAACAACATTTGTATGATAGGAAACCAATGCAGACTCAACCGAAATCAATTCATCATGATTCTTATAGGAATACCGACCAATATCGACGATCATTACACAATTCAAATTATGCAGGTAAAGAACCGGAAGAAATGGGGAATTGTCGAGTTCGTTCAAATATATCTCCATTCAACGAACGATTTTCTAACCAAGCTGTGGCAATTTTCAATTTCGAAGCGAAAACAACATACGAATTACCGTTACAAGAAGGTGATCTCGTGGAAATAACAAGAACGATCGATTGTAATTGGTCAGAAGGACGAAAAATATTAGATAACTCGCCTCAAGTAGGAATATTTCCGACGAGTTATGTCCGATTTATCAAAAGATGAACCAGTGCAACAATAGTAGTTGATCTACAGTGAAACAATTATCCAACTGAAATTCTAATGATGCTTTCCTTCTCTTGATCTTGATCGGACGTATTTCCCATTAGGTTCAATAGTTTCTGTTTATATTCATCGAAATTATTCGAATGCATCCAACCATCGTCTCATATGAAGATTATTCCTTCATCTCTTTCCTTTTCAATTTATAAATAATGTTACCGATATAGAATCAACCATTTTCGAACAGTCTAATATTATCACTTTTTTTTCCTCACCATTCATTTATGTGTTTGATAAATAAATAAACTCTATTCTGATAATTACATTCATATAGAAATGATAGTAATACCTTCATCATATCTTCATACCTTCATATTTCTCCAACAACTAAAATTATACTGTACCAACAATTGTAACAATTACATAATAACTTACGAAACTCATACGTGGTACACACATATTTCTTTTTCCAGACACATCACTAATTCTCCCATTAGAAGTAAAGGGATAGAGTAAATTTATGCACAATTTGTACTAAAGAGTTAATAGAATAGTCGATAATTTTATCGAAACCTCGTTCCAAATATCATTTGTATTATTATTTGTATTATATCATATTTCTGTTTAACCTTTTGCGGCCTATCCCTGGACATTTCTGGTTAAATGAATAAATTTGTATATCACATAATTAATGTAGCATTAGAAATGGAATAAAATAGCATATCTCACAAATTATTTCTCAACGACAGAAAATCAATGAACATAAATTTTATATATAAATTTTCTTTTGAATTCTGGAAAAATTTATATGAAGTTAACTTGAAACTATAAATAAAATTTTAGAAAAACAATTAATTGTAAAACATAAGAAATGTTTATTATAATATAAGAATTATTATTATTATTATTATTATTAGAACGATTAAAATGAAAAGAAAGAAATGATTAATTTAAATATTTAAATATTATAATCATCTTTTATTTATCCGATGATAAATTGTTGTATTAAATTAAAGAGGAATTGAAAGGAAAGAAGATTGGACGTGAAGAATTCATTAAAAGGAAAATTTATTAAATTCTGCTTCTTTTCAACTATTTCTTTTCTTCGGTTTTCTTCGCATCTTTCATCCGCTGCTTCTCTTGCATTCTTTCTGCATCGCGCGCTTTCCTCTGTTCTAACGTCAATCCTGTATTCGCCACTGAATCTGCTTGTTTCTTCCCTCCTTGTTTCTTCTGATTCTTCGCACGTGCCAATTCACGTTGATTACCTCGAGTCATTATTACAAGTCTTATTATTACTTCACCAAACGAAATGTGATAAAAGAGATTGGAAAAAAAGAGAAGCTCTTTCTTTTTGAAAATATTTGATGAGAAAAGAGAAATATTAAATTAGTTTCTCGATCGATTCATAGATGAAACTCTCTCTCTCTCGACATCTCGTCTCATTAAAACCAACTCGATTACATCATCTCTCAATCAATTCCAAAGAGAAATGAAATATGAACACTCCAAATTTTGATATAATTTCATTTTCCATTTTCTTCCTAAATCATTGATGTGGAAATCCAAATTTTCTTATGAGCTTCTTATTTCAACTCATTCATGCGAATCGGAAAACTATAATTGCCTTCCCCCTCATTTTTTTTGTCCACCACATTTCTCCACAAAATTACACAATTCACACAATTAACACAACAATTTTGCAATTCACGAGACTTCATTGTCGGATTGTGTTTGTAGAGACAATTGAAGGAAATGACGAATTTCATTTGATATTTCTATGAGAACATTCCGTCTTGGAAGAACATTCTCAAAGATACTCTCCATTTGTTTCCGTTTCAAGAGGAATGCCGTATAATAAACAATAACATTCTGATGAAATGACAATTATAAATTGGGAGTGTCACGAGAGAAAATCCCACTAACATTATGCATCTTCTCTAAAATGAGAAATGACTGAATTAACGAACGTTGAATGAATCGGCGATTGAGTTCAATACCGAAAATATTTCTCGCCATTTTTTCTATCCCAATATTTTTCACTAACATAATTTCTTCTAAAAATCAGATTAAATAATTCTCTTTTCATCGAATGACTCGAATAAAATGAATAACCGAAAGAAATTGTTGTGAAGAGGGAAATAAAGAGGAAAGAAGCGAATAATATAGAATTTATGACAACATTCTGAACAATACCAATGTTCAGTGTGTAGAAGATTGGAAAGACGAAGAGGGAAATGAAGAAACTGCGCCAGAAGACCCGACGGAAAATTAATCGAAAGAATGAATAAGTTTGATAATTGACACGAATTATGAGGAAAGTCTCATTCTCATTCAAATCATTATAATTCCTTTTGATTTCCATGAAATATTTATAACCGTTTGCATTCGAGAAGTTCTCTTTCTTCTCATAAGTATTCATCTGAATTCTTTTGTTATCAATCTTCCTTTTCATCGATAACATTAAACTTAAAATTTGAATTATCCTCCTTCCATTTTTTCTTCTTTTTCACTTCTCCTTCTCCTCCCTCCTAAGCCACAATATTCTCCAACTCCTTAAAAAATTATTAAAATATAATTTCTTGTCTCTTTCGACTAAAAATTTCCTGTAAATATTTCCGTTATCGGGAAACATGTTTGGAAAATTTAATTACTGTCATTGAAATTTGATGATTATTTAAGTTCAATTCGATTTTATTATATTGTTTGATGTTTTTTAAGACAAAAAAATACGATACGAATACCTAAAACGAAAAATTATATAGGAATCGGAAATTGGACATTTCTTTAAATTAGACATTAGAAGTCTCGAAAAATTTAACCTTTCGATGACCGAAATTCGTGTTGTTTATTATTATTCGATGTAATTATAAATCGCCTACGATTAATAATAAAGAATGATTTTAAGTTCATATCATCAAATTTTGACACTTATTAATTAGCTGGTGGAGACTGATTGGAAAGGTATGCATGCGTGTTTCCTTTTCATTTAATCTTTATTAAAATGACATGGTTCTATAAATATTGGGGGAGAATTTAAAACGGAATTTGGAGAATTTTCAAATAAGAATTATTGTCAATAAAATGGTAGTGAACAAGACATTAGATGGAAATATTTTTTATAATGCATCTCAAATTGGAACATCATTGTCTTTTGTACGAGCGATCGCTGATTGGAAATTTGCTTTTGCCGTTTTCCATATAACGGTCGCTCTCACCACAAATATATTTGCGATTTTTGTTCTATTACAAATGATGAAAGGAAAGAAACGTTACCAAGCGAAAGATGATGAAGTATCTTTCGAATCACAAACACCATCAAATTCGCGAAAAGGACCATCAAAAATTGCAAGATATCAAATAAGAACTTACGCATTCTTCATCGCTGATTGTATATTTGCCATATTTGTGATATTGGCATCGAATCTCGCTTATTTTATCAATTGGCCACTTGGCAATTACGCGTTGATGGACACTTTGTCAAATATAAAACTATGTAGATTTCGGGTTTTTTGCTTATACTCGTCAATGCAAGTATCTGCTTGGATTGGAGCATTTATCAATATCGATCGAATTTTAATTATTCGAAGAAACACATCTGTCGAACCAATCGATCGAAGTAGTGGGATGTCATTTAGATATTATCTTTGTTTCCAAAAATTGTTGCGATTGGACAAAACTAGTGCACAAATTTTAACGAATTGCACATTAGTCATCTTTCTTTTCATGATTATGGGACTTCTCTTAAATGGTATTGTATTGATTTCTGGTACGCCTTTATGTATCGAATTATTAAATGTGAATTATATGAAATTTTATTCGAAAATCTACACTTATTTCGATACATTGGGATTCACTTTAATTCCTTTCACTATCTCTCTTATCACTAGTTGCGTCATCAGTTATCAATTGTGGATGGTGAATAAGAATAGAGAAAATATGTCGTCGAAAACAAGTGGGAAATCGTTGAAAGCAATATCTATATCAATACTTCTACAGAATGTCATTTCTTATGTAATGATAGCACCATTGAAAATATTCTTTCCATTCGTCTATGCTAAACCGTTGAAGTTCTCATTATTTACGAGAGAGATTGGCTTCTTCGCTTTAAGTGAAGTTTATCTACTTTATTGGTCACTCAATTTCTTCTCCTTATTAACACTACGACCGTTCGCTGAATTCACTCGATCGTTCTTGGTTTATTTAGTGAATAAGATTCGAAAAAGAAAGTTTTAAGCTGAATTGAAAATAATTTTTATTATTTTACAAATTTACTATTCTCTCAAATTCTTTAGTCAAACATATTTCAATTCTAACCATTTAACAATTATATTCAAACATTCTTTTACACAATATTTTCATATAAATTATCTCATCAGACTTGGTCTTAATTTGTTAGGCTAAGTCTCTCTAACAAACTTTATAATTAATTGTTTGTTTAATTGTAAGTGAGTTCATAATACTATTCATAATAAACTTTACTAAATTTACTTCCAAAGTTGTAGTGAAACATTATAATGCAAATCACAAACAATTATTTCTATTTAATTCTTGAGGTAATTGAAAAATCACCAGATTAATATTGATCTTTTTAATCAGTAAGTAATAAGTTATTAAGCATAAGAAATTTTGATGTGAAAAGGAGTAATATTTATTACTAAAGGAGGTATAATTACTTTTTTTCTTCTTATTATTAGACAAAAGATATTACAATAAATATGACACATTACCGTTCAATTGAACACCAACTGTGTTTAATGATTGGAGCAAATATAATAATTTCAATAGAAATAAATGAAAGAACGATAAGTTATTAAGTTTTGTGAACTAAACTTTTGAATGAATAAGTTGAGTGAGAGATTTGTAGGAGATGGATTGATTCCAATGTATATTCCAGAGATCAGTCTCAATAATTATATCGTAACTTATGGTGAGCTACTGGAATATTTGGACGTAACATCAAACGTCCTTGTTAATTTATATTCATAAGTATAACAAATCAAACGCAACAAAAAAACTCTCTAATAAAGGAAGAAAACATTTGAAATAAGTTGTATTCATCTATTTCGTCAATGAACTCAAATTTGGGAATCGATACGGATGTTGTGAATAATGCATTCGCTAAAGTACGTCAAGGAATTGAATTGGGAAAGATCAAGAATAAGGTATTTGAACGACTCTTCTACATACCGGAGCATGATAATTTTATCACTTACACATCTTCAGAAAAACCGTTCGGAAAACCAAAAACTTATTTTATCGTCGATATCGACGACATTCGAATTGGAGTAGATACTGAAATTACACAGAAATATGAGAAGAATCTCACCGACTATCAAAAGAATAATTGTCTCTTCTCCATCGTTTATCATGACCATCGGAAGACTCTGGATTTGTTGGCGAGTTCAGAGAAAATCAGGAACAATTGGCTCATCGTCCTCACCGTTCTGACCAATGGCAAATGTCAGGGATTGAGTAATTGGTTAGAAGAACTTCGTCAATCATTTCCGTCCAAACCATCAACTGCATCATCTGGTGCTCATACGATGTTGAAGAAGAATTCTCACGAGAATTATCTTCGTATGAAATATTATAAAATCAACAATTCATTAACAGCCTTATCAATTCATTCGTTTGATGAATTGTTGAAAAAATGTAATTTGAAAGTCAATACAATGCAACTACAAACTTATTTCCGAGTTTATTTCATTTAGAATATTTTCAATAATCATCTTTATTTAATTTTATATTAATATTTAATCGAAATTAGATGGCAGATAGAAATTTAGATAATAAAGTCGATTTCGATGAATTTACCAATTTCTTCGACGAATTGACCGCTCGTGATGATTTGAAGGAATTATTAAAGAAGTTTAATTTACTTTTCGAATAATTATATGTAATTTAATATGTAAATTATTCAATTGACAATTAGATATCAACCAGAAAATACGGAATATTGGGAACCGAAAAACCTCAAACGATTCTTTCGAGAAGAGCAATTTGTTAGAAATTTAAAAATTTTCAAAAATTTCTCATATCAATTTTCAAATGTATTCAGGAAGATTTGACTAATGGGAAATTGTATGAATATTTGGAGAAATATGAACCAGATGAAGATCTGAGAAAGAATCATTGTCTTTCCTACGACGCTTTTGTAGCATTGATGACATCGGAAGATGAATCGATTTATGATAAAGACAAACGAGTATTATATCAATCGATGGATTATCCTCTCAATGATTACTATATTAATAGTTCACATAATACGTTCGATTTGAATAATATTCAAAATTACAAAAAAACAATTTAAAATTTTCTATGAAATTTCTATGACAGATATTTGATGGGTGATCAATTACAAAGTGGAAGTAGTTTAGAAGCATATCGACGTACCTTGTTAGATGGATTCAGATGTGTCGAAAGTTTTTCTTTTTCATTTATTAAATTTTTTTTTAATTTTAAATTTTTTTAAATTAAATTCATCTTAATTGTTGATTAGTTGATTGTCATACGGGCGATGTGGAACCGATGGTTTATCATAAATATACGTTGACATCTAAAATTACTTTCGATTCCGTTATTGAAATGATTGGACGATATGCTTTCACTCATACAAAGTTTGTTCATTTCATCGTTTTCATTTAATCGATTTTTTAACTAATTCGCCGATGACTATTTAACTTATCAATCGATTCATATTAATCTTTCTCTTCTAGTGACAACAAGTAAGTTGTTCTCTAAGAAATTATTATTCACCTGATTGAACACTTTCTTCCATCTACTAATCTCATCTATTATCTCATCTACCATCTATTATTATCGATTCTTTAGAGAAATTCATTTATGTTCACGGAATATTTTCACAAAAAATTTTTTTTTTCAAAATTATTTTTTTTATTTTTTCTTTAAGTTTTCCATTAATCATCTCAATTGAGAATCATTGTTCGTTGTCACAACAAGAAATGATGGCAAATATCTTGAAGGAACATTTATCAGGTTTTTTTCCATTTCCATATTCTCTCAATTTTTATGGTTTGTATAAAGAATATTTATTAACTTATGACGATATCGGTCGTATGGTGAAGGATAATCATTTGCCTTCTCCCAATAATTTGAGGAATAAGATTCTATTGAAAGCGAAAAGATTACCGTTAAATTCAGGCGAGTCGTCCGACATCTCCGAAGAAGAAGATGATGATTCGATAATGAACGATCAAAATAGTGAATCAAGTGATGATGAGAAGACGAAAAAGAAAGTTTCTAATTTCAAATATTCAATATATTCAATTTGTGTTAAAAGATAAAATTAACAAAATCATTATCTGATCTCATTTATCCGATCAGTGTCCATTTCCATTCCTTCGACGATTCGTTAACATCAACAAAAGCATTTAACATGTCATCGATATCTGAGAAGAAAGCATTTAAAATGGCAGGTGATCAAAAAGCATTCGTTAAACATAATCAATATCAAATGACTCGAATTTATCCTGGAGCTCATCGACAAACATCATCAAATTTGAATCCTGTTGATTTTTGGAATGTGGGATGTCAAATCGGTTAATTTGAATTATTTCCCTTTTTTCTCCAAATCCTTCTTCAGTCGCCGTAAATCATCAGACACATGACGTGCAGACTGATATCAATATCGCCTTATTCACCCAAAATGGAAATTGTGGTTATGTATTGAAACCGGAAATATTAAGAACAAAAAGTTGAAAATTTTTAAATTTTCCAATATTTTTTATTTTGTAGATTTGAATTTTAATTCGAATGTATGTCGACCTAATGGAACGACAAATTTATTTGTAAAAGTTTCACAAAAATTTTATTTATAATTCCTCACTTTTTTCCAGATTATCAGTGCAAATCATTTACCTATGGACGATAGCGATGTACTTGATGCCTATGTGAAAATTGAAATTTATGGAGCTACTGTTGATCAAATGGAAAGTAAAACATCTTGCGTGAAGAATAACGGTTAACAAAATAATAATTGTGCAATTAATTGATGATAAATTTGTAATAGGATTAAATCCGATTTGGGATGAAAAATTCAATTTCTCTATCAATTATCCTGAATTGGCATTCATTCGTTTCGAAGTAAAAGATCATGATCGAATGGGAAGAAATGATCTGATTGCACAACGAACAATACCTTTAACATGTATTCAGAATGGTTATCGAAGTATATTGTTGTATGAGAAGGATCGTGATAAAGTGGAACATGGAACATTATTCGTGCAAGTCATCATGAAATAAATTTCTAATTATTTAATTTTCTGCTTCTTTTGCATTTAATCATCATTTCTAATATTAGAATTGTTTCTCTTTATTTTATGCGGCTTTTTTATAAATGAAAATCTTCTCAAATCAATCCAATTAACAAATCTAATTTTTTCCATTAATTTCACACTTTATCAATATGATATTCAATTGTCGTCCCATGATGTTCTTTTTCATCTTATTATCAATTGTTTATTAATCACACATTGCCTTAATTTCACGTTCAAATTATTTGCCATCCGAATGGAATAAATGTGTTAGTCAATTCAATTCTATTATAATTGAATTTTATATTTGATTTATAATTTTATACCAAAATTTTTCTTTAATTCTTTTAAATTAACTTCTATAAATCGAATTACATTCAAATGAAATTTCTTATTCAATTTTTTATTGAAAAAGTGAACATGAAATTTCCTTCATAATTCTCCCATTAATCAATAATTATAAAATAATTATTTATTGGTAGTTTTCTTCTAATTCCAAATTAAAAACTGTTTAACATAATCTTGTTTAGTATTCATTATATTTTTAAAATTTTTCAATTAATTCTCAAAGTTCTTATATTGTCTTTGGTATATAATATTAGTCAATTGTCTACATTGTTCGAACCGGTTATAATGAGCAAATAAAAAAATTTTATATTTGTTATTTTTTATTTGTCTAACATGCATAGCTCATGAATTGCAATATTTCTTTTCACATTGAGCATAGAAAAGTTCGTTGTCAACGACATAAACAGCTTACGAATATCATCCGGATCTTCGAACGAGCATATTATTGTGAATAGAATAGAGGCGAATAGTGGTCCTAATAGCGAATATAGTTATAAGACAAACAACAATTAACGCGACTTTTTTATTTCGCAATTTTCTATATATAGTATCTTCTCTGAAGTCCACGAGAAAATTATTTTAACAAAAAGTTCTCTCGTTACTATTTGACTTTATCAGACAAAGAATGTAAACTGAATTTTTTGACGTTTCAGTTTTTACAAGTATGGTAGAGGCAATATGTCAGTTATTTCAATGAAACTAATGAGAATTTTAAATCATTTCTAACACTTTGTAGTGATGGACAAATCTGACGGATGTTAAGAAAGATTATTTAACACTTTCTCCATAGTTCTTTTTAAAGCGGCCTGAAAACATCTTTAGACTTCGGTCTTATACGAACAATTATAAAATGCCATTAAAAATATGAAAGAAATTCTGACATGTAATTTTCTCGCTGTCTATCTCCTTACTGAAAATGTTACTGTGATTACTGTTTTTTTCCGTTATTTTTTATGGAAAACATTTTCAATCTATTCTAAAGACTTCGAAATTAGAATCTTGTTATAATCTTATAATTAAAATTAATAATCTATGTTTTTATGTATTTCGTGCAAAAATTGAATAATAACTAACGTTATTCTATCTTTTTCTAACAATATGTTACATTTAGAAATGCATAAAAGTAACCATTTCGTTTAATGGAATTTATATAACTGACGTAACGGAAAACGAAAAAGAAACGAAACTTGACGGACATTCATCACAACTCCTTAATTTTATTATTCTTTTTGTATTCTACACGAGAACTTGTTTTCGTATATAAGAAATTTAAGATTGTAGGAAAATATCCCCGAGCGGAAAATATCCCCTAAAAATTTAGATAATGTTTTTTTTGAAAATTATAGCAAAAACCATGGGAAACCCCATATTTCAAATGCTAGTTTTTCGGGTACATATTGATGAATTTTGTTCGTTTTTTTTTTAAATATGTCTTTTCATCAATCTGAATCCAATAGTGTTAAAAAATATATGATTTTTGATGTATTATTGGAGCAAGAGCTGTGATTAAATTGAAAATAGAGAGAAAAAAAATTAATATTTTTAAGCCATATTTCCATCAATTATTAACACTAATCTATATCTAATTTTATATGTTAACATATTTTCTGAAAGTTCAGAAAAAATGCTATCTAACTTTGTAAAAATTATCTTCCTACGTACTATATATCCATCTAATGAACGCAATTAAAAAATATTTCTAAATTTTTCGGAGATATTTTCCTACAATCAATTTAATACTTCATTTTATCAACAAATTCAACGTTTTGTTAAACAAATCTTTATTTAAAAGAATCGACATTAAAAACAAACTTGTCACGTGTTTTAATTTTTTTTTTAATAAAACGCGATGGAATTTGATTTTATAACTAAAAGAAGAATAATTTTATCTCTTTCCATGTGAATTTTATCTATGAACAGACGACTTCTTTCGTACGTAAGATGAGATAATATTATTAATTTAACATTATTATATGTATGTAGAAGAAATATGGAATAAATTATGACTTGGAAGAATATTGGAAGACAATTTGTATAACAGCTGCAGCCATGTTCGATGGAAGAGTTTTTGTTCTACTAAATTTTATTCTGCATGAACAACTAAACAAATGTAATTAGAGAAATGATGGAAGAAATGAAGTATGATAAATTCACATGATAAAACGGAAGTGCATGTTGAATTAGTTTATGACATGGTCCAGATAATATTATCGGGTCTTATAAAAGTTAATCATATTAGGCTTACCTGAATATTCGATGTAATGTCACGTCATGACGGATAGAAAAATAGAGGAATTTGATTGAGAAGTGAGGCTTTATATGAATTATTTCCATTTGTCTTGAAAAAAAAAGAAGATCGGAAGATAATTGTAAAGATAAATAATTTCCCATGTCCTCCAACGAATTCAAATGTGTCAATTGTCAATTGATATTGGCTGGAGAAAATAAGAATAAACAGAAAGAAAATTCTCATGAAGAGGATGAAGAAATGAAAGATGAGATTTTAGAGAAGCAGAAAAAAATGGAAGAACAACTCCACAACAAGACATTAGTCGACAAAATCGAGTGTATAGCCAACGAGATATTTTTCAATAAATTGTGTCTATCGGGCACAATGTGTCAATCGTGTGTAGATTGTGTAATTAAGCTATTGGGAGTGGAAATAATGAAGAATGAGAGGAATTTGTCAGAAAACGAAAAATTGTTGAATCAGCTCTCACTCACAAACCACGAACATAATCAAGAAGAAGAATTATCGAAATTATTATCGGAAGAGATCGATGATTATCAATATCAGATTCAAAATTTAGAGAATGATATTGATGACGCAACAGAGAAATTGAATCGATTAATTGAAGAGGAGAAATCATTAAAAGATGGAATCGAACAAGTACGTAAAGAGAATATGGAACGACGTCGGGAGATCATGGAAGGAAAATATGAATTGCAGAAAAATGAAGAGGAGAAATTGGTGTTGAGTAAACGAGAGAAATTATTAGAGAATGAATTGAGATTATTACAAAAGATGAATATGTTCAATTCTGTTTTTAATATCTGGTTCCATGGGGAGTTCGGTACAATCAATAATTATCGATTAGGTCGTTTACCGAACGAGAAAGTGGAATGGTCAGAAATTAGTGCAGCAATGGGAGAATGTGCACTTCTCCTCCAATCATTAGCCAATCGACAAGAATTAGTTTTTGAAAGATATCAATTAATTCCGTTTGGTAATCGATCATATCTCATCAAATCAGATAATGGAGAACAACTTCCTTTATATGTGTTTGGTGGTAGTCTCTATGTTTGGGATACGAAACTCTTCAATCAAGCCATGTGTGCTTTCCTGGATTGTTTGAAGCAATTGGAAGATAGTCTTCATTCCGAACGATATCATCACAATTATCGAATTAATGTTCAACAAGGTCAAATTGAAGAAACGTTTTCATTAAAATCATTCTCGGTGAAAATGTTAGTAAGTGAAGAGAAGTGGACGAAAGCGATGAAAATGCTTTTGACTAAATTGAAGTGGTGTATCTGTCTCATCGGTTCGGATGATACGTCGAAAGTTTTGATAAATCATATTTCTTCTAATGATAATTTATTAGGCAATCCTCATCAGTTGCATCTTACGAATCAATTGAATAAAAAATAAAATTTATCTTTTATCATTCCTCTTATGAGTTAGACAGTCATAAATATCTCCCTTCAATTATCATATGTTGTTTAAGAAAAAAGAAAACTTTATTTTTTCTTCTTTCTCATTCTCCAGATGTTATAGTGAAAAGTCAAATTTTTCCTTCTTATTCTCATTTAGGGAAATAATATCTTCCAAATAAAAGTTCGAAGTAGAAGAAGAAAAATTGTAAAAATGCATCAACATTTAAAAATGATCGAGAAGAATTTGACGATAGTGTTCGTCATATATTCGCTCTTCTCCTTCCTATTCTATGAGTTTCAATTGAATAGTGTACCAATGGAATCATTAAAATTAATTCTTTCTCACAATCCACCGATAGGAAATAACACTAAATGGTGTAATCATTTTCCGTCAGGTTTCCTTTTCTTTCAATTTCCGTTTTTATCAGTTCTCCTTATCAGAGAAAATTATAGATGTTAATAATCAACAGAAAACTATCAAGAAACAGTTGATGGTTAATTGTGAACCGAAACAAAGAACCATCGTCGTAATTCCATATCGAGATCGAAAAGATCAACTTGATAGACTTGTGCCACATTTAATTAATTTGTTCGATCGACAAAAATTGTCTGATTTTCGATTTATCATCAGCGAACAAATCGATAGGAATCCGTTCAATAAAGGTGTTGTGATGAATGTGGGAGGAATTGAAGGACTAAAATTCTGTTTGAATATTTCTCAAATAAATTTCGAAAATATTCCATCGTTCTTAGCGAAATATCATGAACAACTAACCAAATGTTGTTTCATTTTTCATGATGTCGATATGTTAGCTGAGAATGAAGCTAACTCTTATGTCTGCGATTATTATCATCCTCGTCATCTATCTCCGAGTGTGAATGAATTGCGATATCATTTAATGTATCCAGATTTGGTGGGAGGAGTTCTCGCATTGAATGGTCTTCAACTCTTCTTCACCAACGGTTATTCCAACTATTATTGGGGTTGGGGAGCGGAAGATGATGATATGGCTCATCGAATTCATGCATTTAATGCCGTTCCTCAACTAAATGAAACTCATCCATTATATATATATCAGGAAATACTTTCAAATGCCAATTATCCAATTCGACCACGAAATTACATAGGAAGATATTTCATGATGAAACATAAACGACGTGAACATTCTGATGTGCGGTTAGTACTTTAATAAAACTGAAAAAAAGAAAGTGGAAATAATTCTCCTTTCAGTTATCGACTAGTCAACAATTGGAGAAGATACAAGAATGATGGAATAAGTTCTATACAAAAATTATTTTTGCAATCCAAATTTTTTACAAAAAAAAATAGAGAATTTATTTATGTTCAATCGGTGAGACATGAGTCTATTTATACCAACATCTCCCTCAACATCTTCTGTCCTTACTACTGATTGACTTTTTAAATGACAATGAACTTCTTGTAAATACTTCTTTTATTTATTCTTTGTTTTATTTTTGATAAATAAATCCATTTACTCTACTTTATATCATATTACATTATCTGTATATCATCGAAATTATCTCATATAATAAAATGAAATATCATTCGAAATGGTCGGCCATGATAAATGCAATAAAAAATGAATTACAGTTTTTAAAAGATAAAAAAGGAAAATTCAAAATATGAAGCTTCTCAACTCGTCGTTGTCATAGTAACCAAATATTTTAAATAATTTTACTAATCACCTATTTGTAGCAGTCAATAAAATAGGTTTTCAATAAAATGACGAACACGAGTGATAATGTCGATATCGATATTATCAAAAAAACGCAAGCCATGTTAAGTAAAATTATATCCGCTCCAGCATTGACTGAGAAGTTATTGAGTAAACCACCAGTCAAATATATACAAGACATAGTTCTCTCAATTAATCGAAGTGCTAATTACATGAATGACTTATATTCGACCGAAGAACTTGATACGAAATATTTGAAAGTTCTTCATTTTCACTAATCGCATTTGAGTTCACGTTTTTCATAATTTATAATTTTTAAGATATCGGTCGAAAATCGGACTTCGTTTCTTGACAAATTAATTTATTATGTAGGTTCATTTTCTATCTTCTATTAATGGAAATCATTTCATTCTCAGCATATGCGAATGGTGAAAAACTTGGAGTTAAATCTACTCATATTATTGCTGGAACGAATGCAGATAAAACTAACGAACTTCTACAAGGATTGGCACGAGCTGTAATCGAAAAAGTTTCAAATTCCATTCACAATTTTATGGCATATTTTCATAAAATTAGGTTGATGACAAGAAAGCTGTGAGGAAGACGTTAAGTAAAATGGAAAAGAAGAAATTGGGTACAGGAGATGCAACGACACATCCTCCCAAAGCACCAACAGGAACTACTACGATGACAATGAATGAGAATGAAGGTAAAGAAGAGAAAAAGAAAAAAAAGAAGAAAGTGGTCGATGAATCGCATGAGAAAGACGAGGAGAAAGAAGAACGTCCTAAAAAGAAGAAAGATCGTCATCATCATAACGAGAATGGAGAGGAGAGTGAAAAACATAAGAAGAAGAAACATCGAAGAAAAGACAATTCGAAACCGGATGATGATGAAGAACAAACCGGATCTCGAACACATTCCAACACGAACAAGAAAAAGAAGTTTCTGATTAATTTAAACATAATAGGAAATATAATTTTATGTGTTTTAGGAAGAAGAGAACTGATAATTCGGATGATGAAAAAGAAGTTAGAACAAAATATTTCTTTTTCCATATTAAAATGTTTTGATATGATTCCATTAAAACATTAAAAGGATCTCAGTGTGATGAGTGAGAGTCGTCATTCGAATAAGCATAAGAGAAAAAGACATCATAGGAAATCGATTGAAGAGAGAGTTTATAGGAACATAAGATCTGCTGGTACTGCACCATCATCAGCATCGAAAAAACTATTAGGTAAGTTTGTGTAATTCAAAAAAGTGGAATATAAAAATTTTGAGTCTTGAAATATTATTTGCTTTTAATTCTTATGATTTTATTCTGCTTTTTCCGCACTGTTAGAATAATCGATCATCTCGACCGTTATCAGCCAAATCGAAAAACCGAACGGTACATCGCCAAGGTATTTCTTGCTTTTTCCGCCTATTTTATTCTTACATTTTATCATTGATATTCATTAAACTTTCACAGATTCAATTGATGAGTTAAAATTTTTTTTTGAAAATTTAAAATTTTTATTTATTTTAATTATTTAATTTAGAACTGGAACTACAACAACTTCCGCCACTAGACATGGAAGGAAATCATCTGCAGTTCAAGAAGAAACTGAAATGATGAAAGGGGAAGAAGAAGAAGAGAAAGAGAATGAATTCGATCAACATCTCACAAGATCGTCAAGACCGAAAACGGCTCGACCACCTCCGCCCAAATCAACAAAAACAAAAATCGAACATGAAGAACCTGCAGTCAGTCAACCAACCGGACCATATGTGACAACTTTAAGTTATTATTTTACAAAATAGATCATATTAATTCTTTTCAGATAATACAACGGAAGGAATACCGAATAATAATGAACATGTCAAATTAGATGATGACGATGATGATGATGATGATGATAAGGACTTTATTGTACAAGAAGAGATCGAAGATGAGAAGGATATGTTCGACAATTTAGAAGAGGAAATTCAAGACGACGGATTGGAGGATGGTGGTCTTGTAAAAAAGATGAAACAGAATGCCCAAAATTATCAAGCTATGACAGAAGACGATGAATTTGTTTCTCAATTATTTTTTAAATTTTTTTCAAAATTTTTCTTTTTTCAGAACAATAAATTTGATTCAACTCAAATGAAAGAACGTGAAGCAATTGGATTGAAGGTGAAAGAAATGCAGAATAGTATTCAAAATTTAAGTAAAAGGTAAATTAAATTTAAATTTTTTCAATTCTATAAATTCTCTTCCATAATCTCCAGTACTCAACCATTGGCACGTATTTTGGATTTCCTTCAAGAGGATTTAGATACGATGCAACAAGAAAAGACACGATGGTCTGCAGAAGCCAAAAGGAATTTGGAAGAGATTAAAGCGAAGGAATATGAAAATGAAACGAAACTTTTACCATTAAAGAGTGACCTCTTGAAAATGGAGGCAGATGTGGGAAATATGAATCAGAAGATCGCCATCCTAAAGAGGAAGGTGATGAATAATGATGTACGATGTGGTAAGATAATAATGTCGATTTTTGAAAAATGATGAAGATGTATGAAAAAGAATGAAATTTTATTATCAATTGAAAATTTTTGTTAAAAATTGAAATATTGAAAAATATGGGAATATTATGAAAAAAAAATTGAAATATTTTTTCATTATTTTTTTTTTAAAGAAATTCTTTTTCTAATAAAAAATTAAGAAGAATTACGATGATGATGATTCTCATAAAAACTTTTAAATTTCTTTCACAAAACTATCCAAATATTCATTGTTGGAGATGATGTTGATTGTCGTTCTCTGTCATGTACATTTGAGCGGAAGGAAGAATGTGGGCAGAATGAATTGGATGTGGATTGACAACTGCCGTTGGAATGTTTGTCCTTAACGAATCAGTATTTGTCATCATTCCCATATTGTTGGAAGTTGGTGGAATTTGTGTTAATATTTTCGTCGTTTGAGGCATAGGAGTAAGTGGAGTTTTAATTTGAACTTCATTTTGAACATGATCATCTCCTGAACTACAAATAATTCTTTGCCAATCATTCACCGTTTTTCGACTGATAAGAATATAAGAGGCCGATAATATTCCTGGTGCGAGAATGGAAAAATATTTTAATAAAAATAATTTTATAGAAATTTTACAATTATTCTTCTCGAGACAAATTGGTGATTCATTCCCGATATTCGTATGATGAGTAATGAGCCAATGATCTCTCTCCGTCACTTCCGTACTCAAACAAATGAGTAAAATAATTTTTAGAATAACGAACGTTCCACAAAATAAAAATATTCGTCTCAATAATTTGTCGAATCGAACTAGAGATTTCGTTGAATTTTCATTATAATCTCGTTTAACATTTCTTCTCACTCTTGCCATTGCTGCTAAACCGGCTGATATGAATGCCAATCCGATTGATAATAACGTAGCTTCAGGTGCAAGTGAATATAATTTGATTGCGAATATGTCCCCACCAAATGCACCAGATCCACCTGGAAAACACATTTGAGCTAACGGATCTCCACCAATATCATTTCTGACGATAGCGATCAATGTGAAAATTCCTGGAATGATCCAACTGAATAAATGATATCGTCGATTCCATGCGGAAACTGCTTCTTCACTCCATTTCAAAACAGCCGATAATAACCAAGAATATGTGAGTACCAACCACCATAATGTGGCGGCGAAAGAGAAATAATAATTTAAAATAAAAATTATTGTACATTTGTTATTTGAATATGATCCTTGAACGACCACACTCTCCAAATTTTTTAAAAAATCACTTTCACTTCGATGACTATGTTCCTTACTCAACAATTTAGCACGTTCTCCCACTTCAAATAAACATGCGGAATTCGATGTTTGTTGTTGATGATGATTCGATGAAATATTTACACGACTAATTATCCAAGTGATGGCTAAACATAAATAACATACCGTCATAAAAACGATTGGTTGTTGAGGATATGTAAATCGTTGTCGATTCAATAAAACGGTAGCTAAAGCGACGACAGATGAAAGAATGATGAGAATACAATTCCAAAAGATGGTAATTGATATCAATTGACTATCTGATGAATCAGCTCCGATTATTTCAATATTACAACTGATACCACAATTATTCAATTTCAACGATTTCTTTTCACATTCTATTGAATAATCATATGATGATGGTAATAGCAATTTCGTGTCACATACACTAGTTGAGAGTGGCAGTCCAATTCGTCGCGAATTACTCAATTGATTGGTACAGTTCAATGTTGGGTCACAATCTTTCCTTAATTTCTCACATTCTTTCCTTTGGAGGAAAACCGTTTTACTAAAATTCCCTCCCATACATGGAATCACATATATTCGACAGAGACTCTCCACATCCTCACAATTTCTTGACTTGATATAATTGTAGAGATTATGTGAATATACTTCAAGATCCGTATTTTTTGGAGCGTAGAATTCCGTTAAATTCTTACTACATAAATCTTTCAAGATTTCTGGTGTTCTCCAACATTTCCTCTCTTTAGATTGGAGCGGATACACTAATAATATGACGACGAAGAAGTTGAATGTACCACAGATGTTCATTTCAGTTGATGAGATCAAATTAACCGAATCAAGATCAGTCACTCCCAAGCCAAACTTTTTAAATTAGTGCGAAATTTTTTCAAATTATTTTTCTTTATTTTTCTTTATTTTTCAATTTATTTTCCCCCGAATACTGTTATACTGCAAACACGAATTCTTTCAATATTTCTAATTGTCATATAAATTTTATTTCACATTTTTTAATTTTTCACCTTTTTTTATGTGTTGATAAAAGAATAAGAAAAAATTTGATAAAATTTGTAAATTCGATTTTTTTTACATAATTCCCATTTGAAAACAAAGACAATAACGAAATAAAAATTGATAATTACATTTTTACCGTTCATCTGAATGTTTCCTTTTCGAACGATTTCGATATTCTCTCCGATGTGATTTATGATGAGAAGATTTATGACGTCTCTCACGACGATCATCATCATTCCTAGAAGATGAACGTCGTCTACGACTCTTCTTATTTGCATGGTCACTCCTCTCATAAGAATCAGGAGATGTATGTCGTTTCCGTAATGTTTTATTCTCCGAATGATCTACATATTAAAATTTAACAAAAAATTTAAATAAGATTATAAGAAAATTCTAACCACGATGTCTTGACGATTTATTTCCTTTCAAGAGAGCGATAACGTCATTCCTTTAATAAAATTTAATTGATAAGAAGAGGAAAATTTGAAAATGAACTCTTTAGCATTATTACGAGAATGATCGGGATTGTCATTCCAATGTCGAGGATGGAATGAAGAGGAATGATCATTTCTATTTTGATGATTTTCATTATAATGAGAATGACGATGATTATTCCGATTATCGTCCATCGAATTATTGATTGGATGAAATTGGGATTCGGGTTGATTGGGTTGATGAGACGGTATTATTCTATTGAAAAATTAATTTTAATAATAAATTTTTTTAAAATAAATGAAGAAAACTAACGAATTTATCGGCATGAATGGTTGTTGAGTGAGTAATGGAACATTTCCTGGTGGTGGACCAAACCATGGAATCATCGAAGGATTATCACCCAATTGACCCATCAAACCCGCGTTATGTGGATGATGATGATGATGATCATTATTTTGATGATGATCTTCCTCCATTCCAGGTGGACGTGTCAAATCATAGACAGTTGTTTCCGAGTCATTATTTGACTGATTCATCGTATTCATTAAAGTATTCAATTGTGATTGATTATTCAATCCAGTAATTGGAGTCGATATCGAGTTATCGGGTGGTAATGTCGTTCCCATTTTGAAGAGTCGTTGAAATTGTGATTGAGGAATATCATTCTTTTTCGCTTGTTCACTTAAATAAGAAAAATTAATAAAAAGGATAAATAAAAAAAATGATAAACTTATATCGATTATAAATGAAATGAATTAATGGATCATTTGAAACGATTGTATCTTTATTTCCATTTACATCTTCTTCAGCGTCTAAGAATTTTGTCGCCTAAATATTATTAATTAAAATTAATTTTAAAAAAGAAAAAAGAGAAAAAACATTTTTATTAATATGATATCCATTTAGGATTCTCAATGCACGTTGTCGTCGACAATATTGTGACCAGGATTCTTCATTAAAACCATAATTGAAATAATCAGTCAAATCAGCATCTGGTGTCTTCCACGGTTTCTCTTTCTCCGGTAATTTATACAAATCATAATCATAAATTATTGTCGTTCCCAACGTTCCCAATTGATTGATATCAACTCCCGTTTTTGTTCTCTTATTTCCCACTCCGAGAGCTGGAGCAGATATCGAATTCGAATTAACATTCCCTTCCTCTTTCTTCTTATTTTCCGTACTACCACTCAAATAGAAAACGACACAATCATCTTCCTCTTCTTCATCATCGTCATAATCATAATCGGAATCATCATCTTCGTCATCATCTTCATCATCGTTCGTTAATTTCGTAACTAAATCTTCCGACGTCGAAAAGTTTTCCGTATTTATTTCCGACGGAATTGACAATGGTAGATCGTGACTGATGATAACTTCATCCAATTCTGGATTTACCATTTTCCAATTCAGAAATATCTTTTACAAAATATTTATTTAAAACGAATTTGAGCCTGTAATTTCACTTTATTATCCAATCTCTTTTTTCCTTTTACTATTCTCACGGACATCATATCAATTCTCTTTTTACTACCAAATTATTTCGAATACAATTAAAACAAAACGGAAATGCCACCTGATTTTTTTTAGCATAGGAAATTTTAAAAATTTTCAATTTATAATTATTAGTTAGCTAAAATAAAAATCTGATACAAAATTTTTAATTTTTATTTTCAATAATTTTTCTCAATTTGACGATAATCTCCAACCTAACTGAATAATTCAAAAAATTTAATAGTGGAAGTTTAAGTTGTCGATAGGTGAAAAATTATGATTAGTAATTATGGTTGAAAACGATAAAATGATGGATGTTGGAGTTAATAGAATTGAAGTGTCTAATTATTGAAAGAAAATAAAAGAGTTGAGATTAAGTATATCTTCGAGGTTAAGTTCATGAAATTTCTGTACGTTAAATTGCACTGCAATTATTGCAGTATAATTTGTTATTATTGAAAGAGGGATTTGCATTAACGAATCGAAATGTTGGTTGCTGTCGACTGACAATCATTCTTTCTCGAATATTCCTCTTACTCATTCGATCGTCTTTCTTGGCTCGTTAATCGATATTCGGTTATTCTCTTCATTTGCTCTCGATCATATTCGAAACAAATTCTGCAGAGCGTTCTTCTCTTCGACTCCGAAATACAAATTCGTTCTGTTGAAGATTCGTCTTTCACTTCTTACAATTTTTGTTAGTTCTTCCATCATATTCTTTCGAGACGATTTTCTTCTGTTCACAGCGTTCATTACTCTCGTTAAATCGGGCCTATAATCGACTCATCTGGAAGACTATCTGCTGTTTAAATAGATTCCATTCTCATTTATCGACAAAGTTACCGTATCTAATCTACCGACTACTCTCCCTTCTGTGATGTACGCATTTCAGAGTCACTCAATATTTTCATATATTTAGTTTAGGCATCTGATAATATTTCTTTTATCGACTTCAAACAGTTCATCGTCTTTTATAATTCAACATCTACTATATCAATCGATCGCGACTCTCTCAATCAACTGCGACATCTCGTTGGCACCGAAAACGACAAAAATTGTTTTCCCTTTTTTCTCATTTATCCCGACGGGAATTTTAAATAAAATATTATCAATTTTTATCGTTAATAAATTTTTCGTACGTGAACAACATTATCACTTCATTGTTTTTCTGATTATTTTTGATTCATCATTCTTCTCATTCATTTCCTTTCTGCTTCGCTGTGGAATATGATGGAATGACTGATTTGTTATGGCTGTTGTGTGTTATTAATATCACTATTGAGAAATTCTAACTTAACGTAAGATAATTTTTCTGTTTTCTGATGTTCCTTTGCAATGGAAGAGAACAGTTTTCTTTCTCATTTTCACTCTTCGTTGCGCAGCAGTGTTAACACAATTTTTATTTTCTAATAAATCGACTATCATACATTCTGCCAGTCACGATAGTAACTCGTCATTAGACAATTGAACCTTAGTAATCGATTTATGAGAATATTAACTACCATTTCTTCGTTCTTTTCTTACATTGTCATTTTTAGTTAAAATATATTCTACTATTTAACAGTTAATAGGAACTTATCACCAATCATCATACAATGAATTTCTCGATTTTCACTTTCGTTACCGTTCTACTTTGCATCAGTTCGTATTAGCATAATATTCATCTATTTATCATCAAATTTATCACAATTCATCTTTCTCATTAGATATCGGATCATTGAAAGCTGATGTCAGCTGTTACCAATGCGATGGTGAACAAACGTGTGTCTTACCTGAAGTAAATAACGTTCCAGTGATTACCTGTAAACATCAGTGTTGGGTTAGGAAATATTGAAATATGAATAATAATATTGATATTTGATAATAATTTGAATATTTTCTTATAGAAAGGATATGTCTTACATAAAGTCTATCGAGGTTGTGGCGATTTAGCATGTAATGCTCTTGTGAAAGCTGAATTGAAACCGCTGGGTGGGAATTTGTGTTGCAAAACGGACAAATGCAATTCTGGTCTGAATATTCAATCGTCCATCATTCTCCCTCTGATCTTATCGTCATTGGTTCTTATGAGAATGTTATAAATCGTAAAAATATCAATTTCAACTGAATGATTTATACAGCGATTGTATTATCGCTTCACTTAATCCATTTTCGCCTTACTCTTCTTCCTTCTAATTATATACTTCATATGTCTTTCTCGTTCTCCTTCATTAGGAATGATGAGTGTCTTCTTTCTAGTTCCTCTTGATTTTATCCCCAAACAATTTTCTCCCTATCATTTATTGCTCGAATAAACATTTTTTTCACAACATTTATTAATTTTATTTAACATAATAAAAGAAACATATTAAATAAATGAAATTGAATCGAAAATTATTCAAACAATATATTGATGATTATAGTGATACTGATTATACTATAAAATATTTATAATTAAAAATTTTTTTTTAAATTTATAGAATCAATTCCCCTCGGGGTAACGTAAATACGATGTAAAGATTATCGTTAATAAATTCCCTTCCAGTATCGATTTCACAAATATCGATTTTTAATTTTAAATCGGTTCATCAATTATCGATTTATGATAAATACTGGCTTAATTGAGTAATGTCACACATCAATATTGGTTTATGAAGGAAGTGGTTAGAATAATAAAATTTAAATGATAAGTCTATTTCTGATAAGAATGAATGAATAATAATGAATTTCTTATGCAATTTTGGATTTGAATAAGAAAAATATTATTTTGAGATATGGTTCTCAGAAGATTATTAATGTTAATAAAATTTCTTTATAATTCTTATATTCTACAAATTTCAGGTATTTAACTCACAACGAAGAATTGATAAATAGTTTAGCGCAGAAATTCCGACCGGCGGCTCGACGTTTATTGGCAATGAAAGATGAGACAGAAACTAATCGTCGTGTTCAACAACTGAGTAATATGAAGAAGGAATGGGATGAACAAGGTCGAATGTACATCAACCAATTCTTCAAACAAGTCACCGACAACGATAATCTAAAGAAACGTTCACGTAATAAAAAATGAATTAAAATAAATTTCTGTAACGAATGGAAAATAATATCGTTTAGAAGTTTGAAGAGACGGGAATTGATGTCAATGATTCTTTGAATTTCTCTCGGAAAGACAGATACCAATCGCTCACTATTTGCATATCCTCTTTAGCGAATTGTTGGGGGAATGTGTGTTGTAACATGTCGTCATGAGATTTCCTTAATCGGAAATCTTTCTGAAGACAATCCTCAACGAAACTCGTCAACGATTTTGTTGGAGTTCGTTTCGCTGTCGCTGTTAATCTCGGCGCATCACCATTCACAATTTCCGATTGTGTTTGAAATGATTTATGACGATATTTATAATATGGATTCTTTCCATGAAACATCTCATAAACGGTAATTCCCACACTCCAAATATCAGTTCGTGACGGATTTTTATTGATGGGAAGTTCGATCAGTTCCGGTGCAACATAAGCATAAGACCCTAACGTATTAGATGCACGTTGTGAATTGAGTAGTAATCCACTCACACTGAAATCACATAATTTGATTTGTTTCCCATTATCATTTAGTAGAATGTTCGACGGTTTCAAATCACGATATTCTAATTGATGTTCCTTCCTCAAATAAGAGAGAGCGTTCAATATCTTCAAATTGTCATGAAATAATTAAGAAAGTTTAATGGAATGAGCAACTGCAATAATTGTATGTCCAATAACGAATTCCGGTAATCCATCGTCATCAAAATATTTTATTAATTTATCGAAACACGTATCCATCAATTCGAGACAGAGCCACAACTGAGAATGATTCATATCAGCCGAAATATGACCATAAGACAAGATGATATAAGGATGATTCTTCGCTTTACTAGTCACGAATAAATCCATCAAAATTCGTCGATCCTCCTGGAAGATTCCACAACCACTCATTTTCTTCAAAATTAAAAAAAAATTTTAAAATTTTAGAAAATAAAAAAAAATTTAAAATTTTAGAAAATAAAAAAAAATTTAAAGTTTTAGAAAATTTAAAAAAATTTTAAAATTTAAGAAAATAAAAAAAAATTTAAAGTTTTAGAAAATAGAAAAAAGTTTTAAAATTTTGGGAAATAAAAAATTTTTTTTTTTTTTTTTTTTTTTTAAATATAATAATAATATGGAAATTATTGGAAAATAAAAAAAAATTTTAAATTATAAAAGGAAAAAAAAAATTTTAAATTTTTTTAAAATTTTTTTTAAAAAAAACGAACTTTTACCGCCATTAATTTGTTGGATGGTTTATGTCTCATTTTGTACACGTCACCATATGCCCCTTTGCCCAATAGTTCCAGAACATCGAAATGTTCAAAATCGACGTCGTCATATCGCTCCTGAAAGGAAAGAAATGTCATTAGAGATTGAGAGAAATGAACTTGATTCGGGAACATTAAACGACCCGACTCTTCGATCAGTTTATCTCGTTGCGCACGAATCTCCACACTAGACGTCCACCCAGCGGAGAGGAATGAGATGAGTTAGTGAAATAAATTCCAACTCTGTCACCGAACCATTCTGGATGTTGGCTGGTGTTGTGGTTTGAACGGAAATGTTATCCGATACAACGTCGATCGCACATGGTCGTCGTCGATCGTTGGTCATTTCCACTTGCAATTATTGTTCTAATATTTCGTGTCGCTATTCCTCCCCCTTAAACTATTTATTTGTTTTTTTATCTCTCCTCAATCCACACGAACATAATGTTACGTAATCTCTTCGATTTTATCAACTTCAATTAAAGAGCTTTCTATTCCATTTCGAGTTAATATTGATTGAGAAACATTAAAAATTTTATTTTATATGAATAAAAAAAGAAATTATTTGAAAATTCAAAAGTGAATGGGAGATAAGCTCTCATGTAAATGGGAAAGTTATTTAGCTTGGAAGAGAATTTTTAATGAATTCGGTTTTATTTGAAACGAAATATGATAAGTAAATCAATCGTCTCAATTCCCAGACGATTCATTCAACGACGATCTGATGAGTTGTTGAAAAATAAACGTCTTATTAACGACGAAATGGCGAGTGAGAGAAGTGAAAAAATTTCGAATAAATTTAAAAATTCTCATCATACTTACCAAGTTTACAGTTGGGGCAATGGGGAATGTGGAGCGTTGGGAAATTTAAATTTACTCAGACCTAAATTCAAATATCAATTGCCGATAACTAAAGTGACATTTCCATTGAGATTGAAATGGGCGGATCGAATACGTCATGAGAAATATTTGAATTCGCCTTATCGTCATAAAAGAATTTCGATGATTTCAGCCGGTTCCGGATTTTCCATTTTGACTGATAAAAGAAATATTTTCGGATGTGGAGTAAATACTTATGGACAATTGGATAAAAATGAAAAATTAGAGATCGTTATACAACCGATACAATTGAATAAATTAATTGATTTGAATGAGAATTTACAAATTATTTCACTTTCTTCAGGTCGAGCTCATTCCGTCATAGTTTATAATGACGGATCTGTCTATTCTTGGGGTCAGAATAATTATCATCAAGTCTCAAGTAGAGAGGAAGAAATCATTGAATTTCGTCGTTTAATTGAAGTTGAAGCAATGGTAAATGTTAATGAAAAAATCATCAAAACGGTATGTTCTTTCGATACCACTTTCTTGTTAACGAATATGGGACGTGTAATTTCTTTCGGTTTGAATACTGATGGTCAATGTGGTATTAATCGAACTGATTCCATTATCAGACGTCCCGTCTTTATTGAGATTAATGAAATTTTTTGTGATATTTGTACGAAAGCCGATACGATTTTAGCACTCACCTCTGATAAGAAATCGATTTATGGTTGGGGAAATACAGAATATGAACAATTAAAATCGAATGAAGCACAATTATTCCGTCCGATCAATTTGAATGAAACCGTTCTCAGATCAATTCCATCTGAACGACATTCTTTCGTCAGTATGGCGACAAGTGGCAGTTCTTGTTGTGTGGTAGATAAAACCGGTCAAATTTGGATTTGGGGCTACGGCGCTTTAGGATTGGGACCAAACAATTTGGGTCCATTACCATTAGCCTGTCCGATATCCAGAAATTTTTTCGATTTATTCAAAACGAAGAAAACTCAAAATAAAATTATCGAATTAGTCAGTGGATTATACTCGTTTGGTGCTATTACGGAGAGAGGCGATGCTTATGTTTGGGGTGCTAATCGACAATCTTGTTTGGGTATCGGAAAAATGGATACGCAATATTATCCTACTAAATTAATGATTCCTGCCAAAATTGAACTTTTACATTTCGGTTATGAACATTCATTCGCAATCACCAAATCATTCAATTGATTATTTTTCTTCATCTTTCCCATATAAATTTTGAGTACCCATAAGATTTAAATTCATATTAATCATCATTTATTAGTTTCAATGATTTGAAATTGAATTTTTCAAAACTTATTTTAATTCACTCAATCGGTTTATTCTCATTTTTCTTTTAGTTAAATTAAAACTTTGAAATTTCGTTTGTAAAAATAATAAAAAACATTTAATCATGATTTTTAATTTGGAATGGAATATTAATTATTTCGTGTTAGAGATTTATTGTTGGATAAAAATGAATATTCGCAAGAAATAAATAAGAGGAACATTGGAAAAAAACATAGTTAATTTTCAACAAGTTTTAAAACTTTATTAGTTTCTATCTCTCCCTTGGGAAGTTTCCAATGTTTCCTGAATTGTTATTGATTTATATTTCTTAAATAAAAATTAAGGAATGAAAAAATAACCGTCGTTGTTTCAATCCATCGAAAACATTTAGAAATTGTATTTGAATTTCAATAACTTGTGCACGTTTACTGTTGAACCTAATTGCAGGTATATAATCGGTTAATTGTCGTTCTGTTGTATAAAGTTTAGATAATTTCCTTTCTCCACTAATACTGCCACTATTAAATGAAATGAAGTGAAATTTCAATGATAAGTTGAGAGAGGAAGTTAAACTATAAGAAATTTGTCCAAACTTCTTTCGGACTATTTTCTTGGAATACGGTAAAGTCTAAAGATATTATCGTTGACGTGAAAGTGTTCAATCCAATCTCTATTTGAAAATGAAATACTTTTCAAAAGAAATTTAACAAAAAAATTTAAAGAATGAATAACAACAAAAAGGATATATTCCATTTGTATTTAAATAAAACTTAGACATTTTTTCTTTGATAGATTCCCGTCTAAAAACTCGAGAGAAAAACTGACGAGCTAAATCCAAAAAATTTATAAATCTCTTCTTTCTCACTTTCTCAATTTTCCATTGTTCCCCTAACATCACGCAATCTTCTTTCTCTTCACATTCGATACATTTTCCCTCGTCGAATAGTTTGAGAGATGTACATCGATAAGCTCTAAATATACAAATATCACCATCATAATGGAAATTTCTTGGATCATATAATTGACCGAGAGCAGTGGCTTCTTCATATAACGCTATGGATGAAGTATAAAGTTTCGTAGCTCGCGTATGTGAACATGAAACATATGACACTAGAAATAAATTATTTCCTTCAATTATTTCAAAATTGAACTCGATCGTCGATTTTTACAACCAACTTGATTATGTCCTCCATTGACAAAGATGTCGACGGTACCCCAAATTTTGTTGGAACCAAATTTGAACATATTTGAATCTGTATGAACTACCTGAACAAACGACGCATCACTTTCGTCTAACGTCACCGCTTTCGATTTCCCTTCAAATGATAGTCCAGCAGGATCGAGTGCTTAGAAAACGATTATTTGATGACTATTTAAAAGAATTAAATTCAACCAATTATTTTATTGATTCCTTTAAAAAATTTACCTATTCGACCAGCGAGATGCGCAGATAAACTAAATGATATTAGATCGATATGTTCCGGTAGGAATTTCGGATATCTCCTCGTCATTTTCAATAAAAATTGAACAGTTTTATCTGCAATTTCATTAATATATTGAACGGCAAGAGCGTATGATAATGAGGCGACTGAATGCCAATCAAGAATAAAGAGATTTATTTTGATCTTTTATAAAATTTAAGCAAAATTTAAATTTAACAATTTACCAACGTTACTTATTAAGCGCTGTTTACTTAACTGTATCCAATCGGAGTTAATGTTTTGGAGATAAGCGTGAAGAAACATTTTTGTTCGTTCTTCTTCATTGAAAACTGAAGAAATTTTTTCAAATTCTACATTTGTTAATTTCGATAAATTGATTATACAATTTTTTCCATTACTGTATACGAGATAAATAAATGAAGAACAATATTTTACGATTAGAACAATAAATTAACCTACCAATGACATGTAATTTTGTATCGAAAGTAAATGAATAAGTTTCATGAATGAAAATCCAGTACGAAAAGAAGAGGATTAAATTAAACATTATAATTCCAATTTTTCTCTCAATATTATTCTGAAAATGAAGAGGATAAAGTTTCCAATATGAATTGGAGAATGTTAATTTATTTCTGTAAAATATTTCCGGTTGTTTGATTTGTTTCTCTGTTCTTATCGCAATTGTTTCTCAACAACATGGAACTAGGTTAGTATCTTAACTATTTTTAACTAATCCTAAATATTCTTCATACAAATATTATGATCATATACATGAGAATGAGAAATCAAATCAATGAGAACAGAGTTTAACAGTTATTTGAACAAACTTTCGACATGTTTCACAATGTGAATCTTTTAAAAACAAGTAATCAAACAAGCCTAAATTGAGATGTCAATATAGTTTTCCGATTTTTCATGCTTTGTGAAATTACTGTTATCACCTTGGAATTTTAAGAAGTTTACGCATCACAAAAAAGTTCAATGTTAGGTTTTTATTATCATTCTTTGAAAATTAATTAGATTAGTCATGAAAGTTTCATGAACAGTTGATGATCAGATAGACAGACCAGATACTTTATTCATTAAAACTGTGCGAATCGAACCGAAACTCGAGTCAAGGTTCGATTCCAAGAAATTATAATCAATATGAAATCCCAAATTGGCAGATTTGAATTCTTATTGATTGATTTCATCTTTTAAGGTCAGTGATACGAGATGTTTACCTTTCGTGAGATTCTGAGACTTGTGAGTAACATTGGGACCGTGTGTAGAAAACTGCGCTAAACACGTCCCAAAATATATAACGAACATTTAATCCATAATTATAATGAATAATGAACAAAGTTAGAATAAATTTCAGATTTCCACAAACACAATTGTTGAAGTTGAAAATTTGTTTAGGAAAATGAAATTTGTTATCAGATTGACAATTTATAAAAATATTATTAATGATAAAAAAACTTACTTGGTATGAATAAAAAAACGGGTGTTGTCCGTTTCACCATAAACTTTCTTTTTGTTTTTGATTTGGTATAGATTTGAATATAAAAAGAATAGTAATTAGAATTTAGTTGTTATTCTAAAATTATTAATTTTTTTCTAGGGAGTTCTTAGAAGCAAATGGCTAATAAAATATTCTAGGTTTGTATTAATGTGAAACATTATAATAGTTATAAGGAGAAATTATTTAATAAAGTCATAACAATCTTTTAATGGACGTAAAAAATTTTTTATTGTATCTCTTACAAAATGATAAAGAGACGAATGAACATTGTCTATTGGAGAGTAATTTTAACTGGCGAGATAAAAAGCGTATGCTCACATTTCATATAATAATATCTTTTTAATATAGACAAAAGATATGTTGAAGGTACACCCTCCACAAAACATGTATGCTCCATATAAGAAGCGTTTGTAGAGGAGTGGGTATATATACGCATGACGTAGTGAAGCATTTCCTAACAATACTACGAAGCGTACTTGTGAAAGGAATAAGCTTAAAGGAGTGGTCCATAAGCTTAAATGAACTACTGTTCTTGAAGAAAAACTACATTCTATTTCTTCTATAAATAGAGATAAAATTTTATTTACATTCATTCTTTTCATAGTCATTTCTTCTTTATTTGTCCATTTCATTTTATTTCATTTTCACTATGACTGTTTATGAAGATGGCGATTGGGAATTCCTGAGTGAGAAGGACAAGGCGAATATCGACATGGAACAGATGATGCATTCACGTTACAGTGGAAAGAATCGGAACAAGACTGAGAAAGCCAATCATCAGATTAAAAGTGAAAACAGTAGGAAGATTGTGCAATCGATGCGCAATGGCGAACATAACAAACGATGAAAAAAATTTGAAAAAATTTGAAAAAATTTGAATTGATCATTTACATCATTAATACCTTTTCCAGATTACTTTGAAAGAAGTTGTTGAACATTTCAAAAAAAAATTACCAAATTTCGTAAAAACGAAATGTTTAATAGATTTTATTTGTTGTTATATAATTTTTAATCATTATCACCATCTATTGTTGAAGGAAATAAAAAGAGTTTCTTGTCTATAATATTTTATTTAAAAATAAATTAAATATTTTCGTGAAATGGAAGAATTTTATTCATTCAAATATTGATGAAATGTTATGTTCATTCGATAGTACTCGGAAATGATGTCGGTGAGATTGAAAACGAATAATTGAATTTTCTCCAATTCATATTGTTTGTCATAGAGGAGATAATTGGAGAAAGTGAGATAATCCAATTTCGTCATGAAACTCGATAATTGATTTTTGAATAATAGATAATTATTTATTTTAGAAAAAACGAGTAAATAATTCGAATATTTCACTCTCTCCTCCACCAGATAATGTGAGACGTGACGATGTAATTTGTACCAGCAACGCGATTTCTTTTCTTGAAGGCAATTGATGGACAAATGTCTCTCCTTCTCATTCAACGTGTCGATATGAAGGAAACGTTTGAAGAAATCATTTAATAATTCCTTCTTATCATAAATATATGTGTTAATTTTTGGATGGATAACAGAAAATATTTGATGGAAATTCATTTTCAAATTTCGATCGATTGAATCGAAATTCCAATATTGTAATTCGAAGGAAGCAAAAGGAATGAACAATTCAGGTAAATCATTAACGAATTCATTCGTTAATGGAAATATTAGACATTTGAATTGATTAGTTGTGATGGAATTGAAATAAGAACAAATTTCATGAAATTGGAGTTGAATTGGAAAAGTTCTCCCCAATGATTTAGGTAGGAAGAGAACGAAGAAATTATTTATTAAATTTATCGACTTCCCATAAAGTTCATGTGATAAGAAATTATTTAATTCGCAAATATTGTTAATAACGACAACTGATTCATTATCATCAATATGGTAATTGTGATTGTCTAATAATTCAGTTTGACATTTCTTATCGATCGATTTCTTCCGATTTCCATGAAGATGTGAAATGAAAAGAAAAAGAAATTCATTCAAATTCTCATTCAATCCAATATCATAACATTCATTCTGATGATGGTGACTAATCAAAATCGATGACGTTTCATATCTCGTCGAATATTGATCAATGAAGAATTCGGTCGCATTAGTAGAAGAATTTAAGAGAAATTGAATATCGAATAATTTTGAATTAACATTTTCTTTCGAACATTCCGCACAAGAATTTCGAATCGATTCATGATTCAATTGATGGAATGATGAAATATCGATGGATTTATTTCCATTGATTTTTTGAAAACGAACAAGTGTCGAAATAAATTCGAAATATTTGAATAAACAATCCGAACAATTATCTTCTTTTAATCTCAATAAGAATTTCGTTACATATTCAACTCGTCGACGATTTGTTGAAGAATAAACGATCGATCGTTTCGGATGAATTTTTTGAATAAATAAATGATCGTATGGAAAATATTTCTCATCGATTCTCTTCGAAGAATAAACGGATTTCGGTATAATATGAAATGGTGTGAAACAATGTCGTATGAGGTAATTGCGAGTCAATTGAACAATTGTCGATTTGGTGAGTGGTTTGTGTTGAAGGAAATTTATGATTTGCATTTCCAATTTTGAATTTAAACAAAATAATCGAAAAGATGATTTTTCCATCGACGTCTCATTTTGAATGAGTAAATATAGTTGTGGTATCACATCAACACTATTCAAAAAATATTGATGATGATTCAACTGATGAACGAGATAAACGAATGATTCATATATCGAATTCTCCAGCGTTAATTCTGAAATTTTAAATTTGACAATTATTATTCGATAATTGGATTTCTTTGGAAATTGTGTTGGGGAATTTGTGTCGAACAAATTCCGTCCATTCGATTGATCATTCCAAATATTTAATGAATTCATCATACTCAATATCGGATTGGAATGACGATATCGATCTAAATCGGATCGATTATCGATTATTTTGATTGGAGAAATAATGAGATTATAAATCCATCCGATCAATTCATTCGATCGAAATGTACCGAAATAATTGAAATTTCTTCCATAACTTCCCAAATAAATTTTTGTGAATGGATATCCTGATAAACTAATACCATACTTTTTCCGACATCGTTGACTGGACCAGCAATCGATTTCGAAAAATTTCAAAAAATTCGAATATCTCTTGAAATATTTTCTCACTTTTTCAAATTCATGAAAACTGTTCTCGGATGATAAACTCCAAAGTCGTGCGTGATAGAAAACGACGACGTTATCACCGTTATGGAACGATCTATCCACCAATTCCATCGATCTCTCATATTTGGTGAGGTAGGTTGAAGTTAATTGTAAATATCCGTTCGATCCCACAAATCCATCAAACAGATTCAATATGATAACAACTATTACATTGAACATATCAACTCATTACCACATCATTGACATTCGCTTTGTGGCTTATCATCCTTCGGCTTCTCAATTGAAAGAAAGAATTAAGAAATGTTCATTATTTCTATCACAAAATCATTTATTTTTTTCATAACCATTTCCATAACTTGTCTTCATTCCTATTATTCATCTGAACTATATCCTTCAATTAATTTGGGATTAATGGTCCTATTTCATCTAGTACATTTCCATAATTATGGATACTTAAACTATATAATTTGATATATGAAAATAATTCATTTCTTATTCTCTGATTTGAATGTTTATTATGGAAATTCTTTCACATAATAATTATTGTAAAGAAAACATTAATCATAGAATCATTTATCGTTAAAAAAGCATCTTAAACATCTCGTTAAACAATTAATTTCGCTACTATTCTAGACTACAAATTTTTGTTTCAATAATTACAGTTTTTTTACGTCTTTCCAAATTCTAATAATTTTCATAAACTAAAATTTATTAGAGGAAAATTTCTAATTATTTTTTTTTTGAAGGAAAATTTCTAATTGTGAAATTTATTAAAGGAAAATTTCTAATTATGAAATTTATTAAAGGAAAATTTCTAATTATGAAATTTATCATAAGAAAATTTCGATATATGAGAATTATTGTGCATAAATTATTTGTTGGAAATTGTTTATGAAAAATATTTAAAAGAAATGATGGTCCTATAATTTTGGGATGTATGTTGGATTTTTATGGAAGGAATCATTATGGAATTCAGAGGAAGAAAAGTGGAAGAAGAAAAATAAGAAGAAACATTTTGAAATTGATTAGAAGCTTTAATAAAAAATAATTTTCCTTCAATTACATTCCCTTTGCACGTGTGGAAGATGTTGAACGCATATAACTTTTACATCATTTTCATTTTACATTTGATAAGTGGTCAAGATACGTGTGAGAAGAAAAGTTGTCAATCGTCATTTTTGCTTTTCTTTAATTCAGATCATCTTCTCATAATTTAACCAGTCCCAATAATTTAGAGATGGAACAAACGTATATTATGATCAAACCGGACGGTGTCCAACGAGGACTTGTCGGCGAAATCATTAAACGATTCGAACAACGTGGTTATTTGTTGAGAGCCATGAAATTCATGCAAGCCTCACGAGAATTGTTGGAGGAACATTACGGCGATTTGAAATCTAAACCATTTTTTCCATCACTCGTCGAATATATGTCATCGGGACCAGTGGTCGCTATGGTTTGGGAAGGAAAATCGGTCGTGAAAATGGGACGTGCAATGTTAGGCGCTACCAATCCATTAGACTCAGCACCAGGAACCATTCGTGGTGATTTCTGTATTGATGTTGGACGGTTCAAAATTATTTTTCTTATTTTTTTTTAAATATTTTCCTTCAGAAACATTTGTCATGGTAGTGATTCAGTAGAATCGGCGAAGAAAGAAATCGGTCTTTGGTTCAAAGAAGGAGAAGTCACTAACTGGTCTTCTGCCACCACCGGACAAGTTTATGAATAAAAATGATGAATGTTATTTATGAATAATTTAATATAAATTAATTTATCAGTTAAATACGAAAAATTTCTTCAATAAATTTTTTAAGATATTTTTTCTAATTTATCTCGAGGGGAATTTTCATAATAAATAATAATAATAATACGATAATCAAATAATATTTCTTCGTTTAAATTGGGAAAAATAACTGTAAAATTTTGTAGGAAAAAATCTCTGCATGTAATATATTGAAATTAATCGAGGCAAAAATGTCCTTTCAGGACGGAACTTTTATTCATTCAATGTACAATTGTTCTATTCATATTATTTTTTTTTTTTCAAAGATTTGCTGACAATTTTTTAGGAAATATGAAAAAGTGCAATTTTAATACACTATAATAGATTCATTTGGATTGAGCAGAGACATGTCCGGTACAGAATTGAAAGCTCTACAAAATGAGCCCTTATTGAACCATCAACTCCGCATCAGTCTCGAATAAAACCA